>JAPVXF010000031.1:0-188000 GCA_030064385.1 Melaleuca quinquenervia
TTTTGTCTCCTCTTGGACCAACCAAAGGGAGTTCCTCTCCTCTTGGGCCAATCTAAGTTTGTTCGTCTCATCTTTGCTTATTCATTGGGAGTTCGTCTCCTCTTGGACGAATCAAAGGTTGTTCGTCTCCTCATGGACCAATCTATGGGAGTTCGTCTCCTCTTTGACCAATCTAAGTTAGTTCGTCTCATCTTTGCTTAATTAATGGGAGTTCGTCTCCTCATGGACCAATCTAACGGAGTTCGTCTCCTCCTGGACGAATCAAAGGGAGTTTGTCTCCTCATGGACAAATCTAAGAGAGTTCGTCTCCTCTTGGACCAATCTAAGTTAGTTCGTCTCATCTTTGCTTAATCAATGGGAGTTCGTCTAATCTTTGCTTAATCAGTGGGAGTTTGTCTCCTCTTGGACCAACCAAACGGAGTTCGTCTCCTCTTGGGCCAATCTAAGTTTGTTCGTCTCATCTTTGCTTAATCAATCGGAGTTCGTCTCCTCATGGACCAATCTAACGGAGTTCATCTCCTCCTGGACGAATCAAAGGGAGTTCGTCTCCTCATGGACCAATCTAAGAGAGTTTGTCTCCTCTTGGACCAATCTAAATTAGTTCGTCTCATCTTTGCCTAATCAGTTGGATTTTGTCTCCTCTTGGACCAAGCAAAGGGAGTTTGTCTCCTCTTGGACCAATCTAACGAAGTTCGTCTCCTCTTGGACCAATCTAACGGAGTTCGTCTCCTCTTGGACGAATCAAAGGGTGTTCGTCTCCTGATGGACCAATCTAATGGAGTTCGTCTCCTCTTGGACCAATCTAAGTTAGTACATCTCATCTTTGCTTAATCAATGGGAGTTCGTCTCCTCTTGGACCAATCTAAGTTTGTTCATCTCATCTTTGCTTAATCAATGGGAGTTCGTCTCTCTTGGACCAATCTAATGGAGTTCGTCTCCTCCTGGACGAATCAAAGGGAGTTCGTCTCCTCATGGACCAATCTAAGGGAGTTCGTCTCCTCTTGGACCAATCTAAGTTAGTTCGTCTCATCTTTGCTTAATCAATGCGAATTCGTCTAATCTTTGCTTAATCAGTGGGAGTTTGTCTCCTCTCGGACGACCCAAAGGGAGTACATCTCCTCTTGGGCCAATCTAAGTTTGTTCGTCTCATCTTTGCTTAATCAATGGGAGTTTGTCTCCTCTTGGACCAATCTAACGGAGTTCGTCTCCTCTTGGACCAAGCTAACGGAGTTCATCTCCTCTTGGACGAATCAAAGGGTGTTCGTCTCCTCGTGGACCAATCTAAGGAAGTTCGTCTCATCTTGGACCAATCTAAGTTAGTTCATCTCATCTTTGCTTAATCAATGGGAGTTCGTCTCCTCTTGGACCAATCTAAGTTTGTTCATCTCATCTTTGCTTAATCAATGGGAGTTCGTCTCTCTTGGACCAATCTAATGGAGTTCGTCTCCTCCTAGACGAATCAAAGGGAGTTCGTCTCCTCATGGACCAATCTAAGGGAGTTCGTCTCCTCTTGGACCAATCTAAGTTAGTTTGTCTCATCTTTGCTTAATCAATGGGAGTTCGTCTAATCTTTGCTTAATCAGTGGGAGTTTGTCTCCTCTTGGACGAACCAAAGGGAGTTCGTCTCCTCTTGGGCCAATCTAAGTTTGTTCGTCTCATCTTTCCTTAATCAATGGGAGTTCGTCTCCTCTTGGACCAATCTAATGGAGTTCGTCTCCTCTTGGACCAATCTAACGGAGTTCGTCTCCTCTTGGACGAATCAAAGGGTGTTCGTCTGCTCATGGACCAATCTAAGGGAGTTCGTCTCCTCTTGGACCAATCTAACTTAGTTCCTCTCATCTTTGTTTAATCAATAGGAGTTCGTCTAATCTTTGCTTAATCAGTGCGAGTTTGTCTCCTCTTAGACCAACCAAAGGTAGTTGTCTCCTCTTGGGCTAATCTAAGTTTGTTCGTCTCATCTTTGCTTAATCGATCGGAGATTGTCTCCTCTTGGACCAATCTAACGGAGTTCATCTCCTCTTGGACGAATCAAAGGGTGTTCGTCGCCTCATGGACCAATCTAGGGGAGTTCGTCGCCTCTTAGACCAATATAAGTTAGTTCATCTCATCTTTGCTTAATCAATGGGAGTTCGTCTCCTTTTGGCCCAATCTAATGGAGTTCGTCCCCTCCTAGACGAATCAAAGGGTGTTCGTCTCCTCATGGACCAATCTAAGGGAGTTCGTCTCCTCTTGGACCAATCTAAGTTAGTTCGTCTCATCTTTGCTTAATCAATGGGAGTTCGTCTAATCTTTGCTTAATCAGTGCGAGTTTGTCTCCTCTTGGACCAACCAAACGGAGTTCGTCTCGTCTTGGGCCAATCAAGGTTTGTTCGTCTTATCTTTGCTTAATCAATGGGAGTTTGTCTCCTCTTGGACCAATCTAACGGAGTTCGTCTCCTCTTGGACCAATCTGATGGAGTTCGTCTCCTCTGGGACGAATCAAAGGGTGTTCGTCTCCTCATGGACCAATCTACGGGAGTTCGTCTCCTCTTCGACCAACCAAAGGGAGTTCGTCTCCTCTTGGGCCATTCTAAGTTTGTTCGTCTCATCTTTGCTTAATCAATCGGAGTTGGTCTCCTCATGGACCAATCTAATGGAGTTCGTCTCCTCCTGGACGAATCAAAGGGAGTTCGTCTCCTCTTGGACCAATCTAAGGGAGTTCGTCTCCTCTTGGACCAATCTAAGTTAGTTCGTCTCATCTTTGCTTAATCAATGGGAATTCATCTAATCTTTGCTTAATCAGTGGGATTTTATCTCCTCTTGGACCAACCAAAGGGAGTTCCTCTCCTCTAGGGCCAATCTAAGTTTGTTCGTCTCATCTTTGCTTAATCATTGGGAGTTTGTCTCCTCTTGGACCAATCTAACGAAGTTCGTCTCCACTTGGACCAATCTAACGGAGTTCGTCTCCTCTTGGACGAATCAAAGGGTGTTCGTCTCCTCATGGACCAATCTAAGGGAGTTCGTCTCCTCTTGGACCAATCTAAGTTAGTTCCTCCCATATTTGCTTAATCAATAGGAGTTTGTCTAATCTTTGCTTAATCAGTGCGAGTTTCTCTCCTCTTAGACCAACCAAAGGGAGTTGTCTCCTCTTGGGCTAATCTAAGTTTGTTCGTCTCATCTTTGCTTAATCGATCGGAGATTGTCTCCTCTTGGGCCAATCTAACGGAGTTCATCTCCTCTTGGACGAATCAAAGGGTGTTCGTCGCCTCATGGACCAATCTAGGGGAGTTCGTCGCCACTTAGACCAATCTAAGTTAGTTCATCTCATCTTTGCTTAATCAATAGGAGTTCGTTTCCTTTTGGCCCAATCTAATGGAGTTCGTCTCCTCCTAGACGAATCAAAGGGTGTTCGTCTCCTCATGGACCAATCTAAGGGAGTTCGTCTCCTCTTGGACCAATCTAAGTTAGTTCGTCTCATCTTTGCTTAATCAATGGGAGTTCGTCTAATCTTTGCTTAATCAGTGCGAGTTTTGTCTCCTCTTGGACCAACCAAAGGGAGTTCGTCTCGTCTTGGGCCAATCTAAGTTTGTTCGTCTCATCTTTGCTTAATCAATGGGAGTTTGTCTCCTCTTGGACCAATCTAACGGAGTTCGTCTCCTCTTGGACCAATCTAATGGAGTTCGTCTCCTCTGGGACGAATCAAAGGGTGTTCGTCTCCACATGGACCAATCTACGGGAGTTCGTCTCCTCTTTGACCAATCTAAGTTAGATCATCTCAACTTTGCTTAATCAAATTGAGTTCGTCTCCTCTTGGACCAATCTAACGGAGTTCGTTTCCTCCTGGACAAATCAAATGGAGTTCGTCTCTTCATGGACCGATCTGAGGGAGGTCGTCTCCTCTTGGACCAATCTAAGTTAGTTCGTGTAATCTTTGCTTAATCAATGGGAGTTCGTCTAATCTTTGCTTAATCAGTGGGAGTTTGTCTCTTCTTGGACCAACCAAAGGGAGTTCTTCTCCTCTTGGACCAATCTAACGGAGTTCGTCCCCTCCTGGACGAATCAAAGGGAGTTCGTCTCCTCCTGGACCAATCTAAGGGAGTTCGTCTCCTCTTGGACCAATATAAGTTAGTTCACCTCATCTTCGCTTAATCAATGGGAATTCGTCCAATCTTTGCTTAATCAGTGGGATTTTGTCTCCTCTTGGACCAACCAAAGGGAGTTCCTCTCCTCTTGGGCCAATCTAAGTTTGTTCGTCTCATCTTTGCTTAATCATTGGGAGTTTGTCTCCTCTTGGACCAATCTAACGAAGTTCGTCTCCTCTTGGACCAATCTAACGGAGTTCGTCTCCTCTTGGACGAATCAAAGGGTGTTCGTCTCCTGATGGACCAATCCAAGGGAGTTCGTCTCATCTTGGACCAATCTAAGTTAGTTCATCTCATCTTTGCTTAATCAATGGGAGTTCGTCTCCTCTTGGACCAACCAAAGGGAGTTCGTCTCCTCTTGGACCAATCTAACGGAGTTCGTCTCCTCTTGGGCCAATCTAAGTTTGTTCATCTCATCTTTGCTGAATCAATGGGAGTTCGCCTCTCTTGGACCAATCTAACGGAGTTCGTCTCCTCCTGGACGAACCAAAGGGAGTTCATCTCCTCATGGACCAATCTAAGGGAGTTCGTCTCCTCTTGGACCAATCTAAGTTAGTTCGTCTAATCTTTGCTTAATCAATGGGAGTTCGTCTAATCTTTGCTTAATCTGTGGGAGTTTGTCTCCTCTTCGACCGACCAAAGGGAGTTCGTCTCCTCTTGGGCCAATCTAAGTTTGTTCGTCTCATCTTTGCTTAATCAATCGGAGTTCATCTTCTCATGGACCAATCTAACGGAGTTCGTCTTCTCCTGGACGAATCAAAGGGAGTTCGTCTCCTCTTGGACCAATCTAAGTTAGTTCGTCTCATCTTTGCTTAATCAATGGGAGTTCGTCTAATCTTTGCTTAATCAGTGGGATTTTGTCTCCTCTTGTACCAACCAAAGGGAGTTCCTCTCCTCTTGGGCCAATCTAAGTTTGTTCGTCTGAACTTTGCTTAATCAATAGGAGTTTGTGTCCTCTTGAACCAATCTAACGAAGTTCGTCTCCTCTTGGACCAATCTAACGGAGTTCGTCTCCTCTTGGACGAATCAAAGGGTGTTCGTCTCCTGATGAACCAATCTAAGGGAGTTCGTCTCCTCTTGGACCAATCTAAGTCAGTTCATCTCATCTTTTGCTTAATCAATGGGAGTTCGTCTCCTCTTGGACCAACCAAAGGGAGTTCGTCTCCTCTTGGACCAATCTAAGGGAGTTCATCTCGTCTTGGGCCAATCTAAGTTTGTTCTTCTCATCTTTGCTGAATCAATGGGAGTTCGTCTCTCTTGGACCAATCTAACTGAGTTCGTCTCCTCCTGGACGAACCAATGGGAGTTCGTCCCCTCATGGACCAATCTAAGGGAGTTCGTCTCCTCTTGGACCAATCTAAGTTAGTTCGTCTCATCTTTGCTTAATCAGTGGGAGTTCGTCTAATCTTTGCTTAATCTGTGGGTGTTTGTCTCCTCTTCGACCAACCAAAGGGAGTTCGTCTCCTCTTGGGCCAATCTAAGTTTGTTCGTCTCATCTTTGCTTAATCAATCGGAGTTCGTCTCCTCTTGGACCAATCAAATGGAGTACGTCTCCTCTGGGACGAATCAAATGGTGTTCGTCTCCTCATGGACCAATCTACGGGAGTTCGTCTCCTCTTTGACCAATCTAAGTTAGTTCATCTCAACTTTGCTTAATCAATCGGAGTTCGTCTCCTCATGGACCAATCTAACGGAGTTCGTCCCCTCCTGGACGAATCAAAGGGAGTTCGTCTCCTCATGGACCAATCTAAGGGAGTTCGTCTCCTCTTGGGCCAATCTAAGTTTGTTCGTCTCATCTTTGCTTAATCAATCGGAGTTCATCTTCTCATGGACCAATCTAACGGAGTTCGTCTTCTCCTGGACGAATCAAAGGGAGTTCGTCTCCTCTTGGACCAATCTAAGTTAGTTCGTCTCATCTTTGCTTAATCAATGGGAGTTCGTCTAATCTTTGCTTAATCAGTGGGATTTTGTCTCCTCTTGTACCAACCAAAGGGAGTTCCTCTCCTCTTGGGCCAATCTAAGTTTGTTCGTCTGAACTTTGCTTAATCAATAGGAGTTTGTGTCCTCTTGAACCAATCTAACGAAGTTCGTCTCCTCTTGGACCAATCTAACGGAGTTCGTCTCCTCTTGGACGAATCAAAGGGTGTTCGTCTCCTGATGAACCAATCTAAGGGAGTTCGTCTCCTCTTGGACCAATCTAAGTCAGTTCATCTCATCTTTTGCTTAATCAATGGGAGTTCGTCTCCTCTTGGACCAACCAAAGGGAGTTCGTCTCCTCTTGGACCAATCTAAGGGAGTTCATCTCGTCTTGGGCCAATCTAAGTTTGTTCTTCTCATCTTTGCTGAATCAATGGGAGTTCGTCTCTCTTGGACCAATCTAACTGAGTTCGTCTCCTCCTGGACGAACCAATGGGAGTTCGTCCCCTCATGGACCAATCTAAGGGAGTTCGTCTCCTCTTGGACCAATCTAAGTTAGTTCGTCTCATCTTTGCTTAATCAGTGGGAGTTCGTCTAATCTTTGCTTAATCTGTGGGTGTTTGTCTCCTCTTCGACCAACCAAAGGGAGTTCGTCTCCTCTTGGGCCAATCTAAGTTTGTTCGTCTCATCTTTGCTTAATCAATCGGAGTTCGTCTCCTCTTGGACCAATCAAATGGAGTACGTCTCCTCTGGGACGAATCAAATGGTGTTCGTCTCCTCATGGACCAATCTACGGGAGTTCGTCTCCTCTTTGACCAATCTAAGTTAGTTCATCTCAACTTTGCTTAATCAATCGGAGTTCGTCTCCTCATGGACCAATCTAACGGAGTTCGTCCCCTCCTGGACGAATCAAAGGGAGTTCGTCTCCTCATGGACCAATCTAAGGGAGTTCGTCTCCTCTTGGACCAATATAAGTTAGTTCGTCTCATCTTCGCTTAATCAATGGGAATTCGTCTAATCATTGCTTAATCAGTGGGATTTTGTCTCCTCTTGGATCAACCAAAGGGAGTTCCTCTCCTCTTGGGCCAATCTAAGTTTGTTCGTCTCATCTTTGCTTAATCATTGGGAGTTTGTCTCCTCTTGGACCAATCTAACGAAGTTCGTCTCCTCTTGGACCAATCTAACGGAGTTCGTCTCCTCTTGGACGAATCAAAGGGTGTTCGTCTCCTGATGGACCAATCTAAGGGAGTTCGTCTCCTCTTGGACCAATCTAAGTTAGTTCATCTCATCTTTGCTTAATCAATGGGAGTTCGTCTCCTCTTCGACCAACCAAAGGGAGTTCGTCTCCTCTTGGACCAATCTAAGTTAGTTCGTCTCATCTGTGCTTAATCAATGGGAGTTCGTCTAATATTTGCTTATTCAGTGGGATTTTGTCTCCTCTTGTACCAACCAAAGGGAGTTCGTCTCCTCTTGGGCCAATCTAAGTTTGTTCGTCTCATCTTTGCTTAATCAATCGGAGTTCATCTTCTCATGGACCAATCTAACGGAGTTCGTCTTCTCCTGGACGAATCAAAGGGAGTTCGTCTCCTCTTGGACCAATCTAAGTTAGTTCGTCTCATCTTTGCTTAATCAATGGGAGTTCGTCTAATCTTTGCTTAATCAGTGGGATTTTGTCTCCTCTTGTACCAACCAAAGGGAGTTCCTCTCCTCTTGGGCCAATCTAAGTTTGTTCGTCTGAACTTTGCTTAATCAATAGGAGTTTGTGTCCTCTTGAACCAATCTAACGAAGTTCGTCTCCTCTTGGACCAATCTAACGGAGTTCGTCTCCTCTTGGACGAATCAAAGGGTATTCGTCTCCTCATGGACCAATCTAAGGGAGTTCGTCTCCTCTTGGACCAATCTAAGTTAGTTCCTCTCATCTTTGCTTAATCAATAGGAGTTCGTCTAAGCTTTGCTTAATCAGTGCGAGTTTGTCTCCTCTTAGACCAACCAAAGGGAGTTGTCTCCTCTTGGGCTAATCTAAGTTTGTTCGTCTCATCTTTGCTTAATCGATCGAAGATTGTCTCCTCTTTGACCAGTCTAACGGAGTTCGTCGCCTCTTGGACCAATCTAATGCAATTCGTCTCCTCTGGGACGAATCAAAGGGTGTTCGTCTCCTCATGGACCAATCTACGGGAGTTCGTCTCCTCTTTGACCAATCTAAGTTAGTTCATCTCAAGTTTGCTTAATCAATTGGAGTTCGCCTCCTCTTGGACCAATCTAACGGAGTTCGTTTCCTCCAGGACAAATCAAAGGGAGTTCGTCTCTTCATGGACCGATCTGAGGGAGGTCGTCTCCTCTTGGACCAATCTAAGTTAGTTCGTCTAATCTTTGCTTAATCAATGGGAGTTCGTCTAATCTTTGCTTAATTAGTGGGAGTTTGTCTCCTCTTGGACCAACCAAAGGGAGTTCTTCTCCTCTTGGGCCAATCTAAGTTTGTTCGTCTCATCTTTGCTTAATCAATCGGAGTTCGTCTCCTCATGGACCAATCTAACGGAGTTCGTCCCCTCCTGGACGAATCAAAGGTAGTTCGTCTCCTCATGGACCAATCTAAGGGAGTTCGTCTCATCTTCGCTTAATCAATGGGAATTCGTCTAATCTTTGCTTAATCAGTGGGATTTTGTCTCCTCTTGGACCAATCTAATGAAGTTCGTCTCCTCTTGGACCAATCTAAGTTAGATCATCTCATCTTTGCTTAATCAATGGGAGTTCGTCTCCTCTTGGACCAACCAAAGGGAGTTCGTCTCCTATTGGACCAATCTAAGGGAGTTCGTCTCATCTTGGACCAATCTAAGTTAGTTCATCTCATCTTTGCTTAATCAATGGGAGTTCGTCTCCTCTTGGACCAACCAAAGGGAGTTCGTCTCCTCTTGGACCAATCTAAGGGAGTTCGTCTCCTCTTGGGCCAATCTAAGTTTGTTCATCTCATCTTTCCGGAATCAATGGGAGTTCGTCTCTCTTGGACCAATCTAACGGAGTTCGTCTCCTCCTAGACGAACCAAAGGGAGTTCGTCTCCTCATGGACCAATCTAAGGGAGTTCGTCTCCTCTTGGACCAATCTAAGTTAGTTCGTCTCATCTTTGCTTAATCAGTGGGAGTTCGTCTAATCTTTGCGTAATCAGTGGGATTTTGTCTCCTCTTGTACCAACCAAAGGGAGTTCCTCTCCTTCTGGGCCAATCTAAGTTTGTTCGTCTCATCTTTGCTTAATCAATAGGAGTTTGTCTCCTCTTGGACCAATCTAACGAAGTTCGTCTCCTCTTGGACCAATCTAACGGAGTTCGTCTCCTCTTGGACGAATCAAAGGGTGTTCGTCTCCTGATGAACCAATCTAAGGGAGTTCGTCTCCTTTTGGACCAATCTAAGTCAGTTCATCTCATCTTTTGCTTAATCAATGGGAGTTCGTCTCCTCTTGGACCAACCAAAGGGAGTTCGTCTCCTCTTGGACCAATCTAAGGGATTTCGTCTCCTATTGGACCAATCTAAGTTAGTTCGTCTCATCTTAGCTTAATCAACGGGAGTTCGTCTAATCTTTGCTTAATCAGTGGGAGTTTGTCTACTCTTGGACCAACCAAAGGGAGTTCATCTCCTCTTGGGCCAACCTAAGTTTGTCCGTCTCATCTTTGCTTAATCAATGGCAGTTCGTCTCTCTTGGACCAATCTAACGGAGTTCGTCTCCTCCTGGACGAACCAAAGTGAGTTCATCTCCTCATGGACCAATCTAAGGGAGTTCGTCTCCTCTTGGACCAATCTAAGTTAGTTCATCTCATCTTTGCTTAATCAATGGGAGTTCGTCTCCTCTTGGACCAACCAAAGGGAGTTCGTCTCCACTTGGACCAATCTAAGGGAGTTCGTCTCCACTTGGACCAATCTAAGTTAGTTCGTCTCATCTTTGCTTAATCAATGGGAGTTCGTCTAATCTTTGCTTAATCAGTGGGAGTTTGTCTACTCTTGGACCAACCAAAGGGAGTTCATCTCCTCTTTGGTCAATCTAAGTTTGTTCGTCTCATCTTTGCTTAATCAATGGGAGTTTGTCTCCTCTTGGACCAATCTAACGGAGTTCGTCTCCTCTTGGACCAATCTAACGGAGTTCGTCTCCTCTTGGACGAATCAAAGGATGTTCGTCTCCTCATGGACCAATCTAAGGATGTTCGTCTCCTCTTGGACCAATCTAAGTTTGTTCATCTCATCTTTGCCTAATCAATGGGAGTTCGTCTCCTCTTGACCAAGCAAAGGTAGTTCGTCTCCTCTTGGACCAATCTAAGGGAGTTCGTCTCCTTTTGGGCCAATCTAAGTTTGTTCGTCTCATCTTTGCGTAATCAATGGGAGTTTGTCTCATCTTTGCATAATCAATGGGAGTTCGTCTACTCTTGGGCCAATCTAAGATTGTTCGTCTCATCTTTGCTTAATCAATGGGAGTTCGTCTCCTCTTGGACGAATCAAAGGGAGTTCGTCTCCTCTTGGACCAATCTAAGGGAGTTCGTCTCCTCTTGGGCCAATCTAAGTTTGTTCGTCTCGTCTTTGCTTAATCAATGGGAGTTCGTCTCATCTTTGCATAATCAATGGGAGTTCGTCTACTCTTGGGCCAATATAAGATTGTTCGTCTCATCTTTGCTTAATCAATGGGAGTTCGTCTCCTCTTGGACGAATCAAAGGGAGTTCGTCTCCTCTTGGACCAATCTAAGGGTGTTCGTCTCCTTTTAGACCAATATATAGGAGGTCGTCTCCTCTTGGACCAATCTAAGTTAGTTCGTCTTATCTTTGTTTAATGAATTGGAGATCGTCTCCTCTTGGACGAACCAATGGGAGTTCGTCTCCTCTTGGACCAAGCTATGGGAGTGCGTCTCATCTTTTCACAATCTAAGGGAGTTCGTCTCCTCTTGGACCAATCTAAGTTAGTTCGTCTCATCTTTGCTTAATCAATGGGAGTTCGTTTAATCATTGCTTAATCAGTGGGAGTTTGTCTACTCTTGGACCAACCAAAGGGAGTTCATCTCCTCTTGGGCCAATCTAAGTTTGTCCGTCTCATCTTTGCTTAATCAATGGGAGTTCGTCTCTCTTGGACCAATCTAACGGAGTTCGTCTCCTCCTGGACGAACCAAAGGGAGTTCATTTCCACATGGACCAATCTAAGGGAGTTCGTCTCCTCTTGGACCAATCTAACTTAGTTCGTCTCATCTTTGCTTAATCAATGGGAGTTCGTCTAATCTTTGCTTAATCAGTGGGAGTTTGTCTCCTCTTGGTCGAACCAAAGGGAGTTCGTCTCCTCTTGGGCCAATCTAAGTTTGTTCGTCTCATCTTTCCTTAATCAATGGGAGTTCGTCTCCTCTTGGACCAATGTAACGGAGTTCGTCTCCTCTTAGACCAATCTAACGGAGTTCGTCTCCTCTTGGACGAATCAAAGGGTGTTCGTCTCCTCATGGACCAATCTAAGGGAGTTCGTCTCCTCTTGGACCAATCTAAGTTAGTTCATCTCATCTTTGCTTAATCAATGGGAGTTCGTCCCCTCTTGGACCAACCAAAGGGAGTTCGTCCCCTCTTGGACCAATCTAAGGGAGTTCGTCTCCTCTTGGGCCAATCTAAGTTTGCTCATCTCATCTTTGCTAAATCAATGGGAGTTCGTCTGTCTTGGACCAATCTAACGGAGTTCGTCTCCTCCTGGACAAATCAAAGGGAGTTCGTCTCCTCATGGACCAATCTAAGGGAGTTCGTCTCCTCTTGGACCAATCTAACTTAGTTCGTCTCATCTTTGCTTAATCAATGGGAGTTCGTCTAATCTTTGCTTAATCAGTGGGAGTTTGTCTCCTCTTGGACGAACCAAAGGGAGTTCGTCTCCTCTTGGGCCAATCTAAGTTTGTTCGTCTCATCTTTCCTTAATCAATGGGAGTTCGTCTCCTCTTGGACCAATCTAACGGAGTTCGTCTCCTCTTGGACCAATCAAAGGGTGTTCGTCTCCTCATGGGCCAATCTAAGGGAGTTCGTCTCCTCTTGGACCAATATAAGTTAGTTCCTCTCATCTTTGCTTAATCAATTGGAGTTCGTCTAATCTTTGCTTAATCAGTGGGACTTTGTCTCCTCTTGGACGAACCAAAGGGAGTTCGTCTCCTCTTGGGCCAATCTAAGTTTGTTCGTCTCATCTTTGCTTAATCGCTCGGAGATTGTCTCCTCTTGGACCAATCTATCGGAGTTCATCTCCTCTTGGACGAATCAAAGGGTGTTCGTCGCCTCATGGACCAGTCTAGGGGAGTTCGTCGCCTCTTAGACCAATCTAAGTTAGTTCATCTCATCTTTGCTTAATCAATGGGAGTTCGTCTCCTCCTAGACGAATCAAAGGGTGTTCGTTTCCTCATGGACCAATCTAGGGAGTTCGTCTCCTCTTGGACCAATCTAAGTTAGTTCGTCTCATCTTTGCTTAATCGATGGGAGTTCGTCTAATCTTTGCTTAATCAGTGCGAGTTCGTCTCCTCCTGGACGAACCAAAGCGAGTTCATCTCCTCATGGACCAATCTAAGGGAGTTCGTCTCCTCTTGGACCAATCTAAGTTAGTTCATCTCATCTTTGCTTAATCAATGGGAGTTCGTCTGTCTTGGACCAATCTAACGGAGTTCGTCTCCTCCTGGACGAATCAATGGGAGTTCGTCTCCTCTTGGACCAATCTAACGGAGTTCGTCTCCTCTTGGACCAATCTAACGGAGTTCGTCTCCTCTTGGACGAATCAAAGGGTGTTCGTCTCCTCATGGACCAATCTAAGGGAGTTCGTCTCCTCTTGGACCAATCTAAGTTAGTTCCTCTCATCTTTGCTTAATCAATTGGACTTCGTCTAATCTTTTCTTAATCAGTACGAGTTTGTCTCCTCTTAGACCAACGAAAGGGAGTTGTCTCCTCTTGGGCTAATCTAAGTTTGTTCGTCTCATCTTTGCTTAATCGATCGGAGATTGTCTCCTCTTGGACCAATCTAACGGAGTTCATCTCCTCTTGGACGAATCAAAGGGTGTTCGTCGCCTCATGGACCAATCTAGGGGAGTTCGTCGCCTCTTAGACCAATCTAAGTTAGTTCATCTCATCTTTGCTTAATCAATGGGAGTTCGTCTCCTTTTGGCCCAATCTAATGGAGTTCGTCTCCTCCTAGACGAATTAAAGGGTGTTCGTCTCCTCATGGACCAATCTAAGGGAGTTCGTCTCCTCTTGGACCAATCTAAGTTAGTTCGTCTCATCTTTGCTTAATCAATGGGAGTTCGTCTAATCTTTGCTTAATCAGTGCGAGTTTGTCTCCTCTTGGACCAACCAAAGGGAGTTCGTCTCGTCTTGGGCCAATCTAAGTTTGTTCGTCTCATCTTTGCTTAATCAATGGGAGTTTGTCTCCTCTTGGACAAATCTAACGGAGTTCGTCTCCTCTTGGACCAATCTAATGGAGTTCGTCTCCTCTGGGACGAATCAAAGGGTGTTCGTCTCCTCATGGACCAATCTATGGGAGTTCGTCTCCTCTTTGACCAGTCTAAGTTAGTTCATCTCAACTTTGCTTAATCAATTGGAGTTCGTCTCCTCTTGGACCAATCTAACGGAGTTCGTTTCCTCCTGGACAAATCAAAGGGAGTTCGTCTCCTCATGGACCGATCTGAGGGAGGTCGTCTCCTCTTGGACCAATCTAAGTTAGTTCGTCTAATCTTTGCTTAATCAATGGGAGTTCGTCTAATCTTTGCTTAATCAGTGGGAGTTTGTCTCCTCTTGGACCAACCAAAGGGAGTTCATCTCCTCTTGGGCCAATCTAAGTTTGTTGGTCTCATCTTTGCTTAATCAATCGGAGTTCGTCTCCTCATGGACCAATCTAACGGAGTTCGTCCCCTCCTGGACGAGTCAAAGGGAGTTCGTCTCCTCATGGACCAATCTAAGGGAGTTAGTCTCCTCTTGGACCAATCTAAGTTAGTTCGTCTCATCTTCGCTTAATCAATGGGAATTCGTCTAATCTTTGCTTAATCAGTGGGATTTTGTCTCCTCTTGGACCAACCAAAGGGAGTTCCTCTCCTCTTGGGCCAATCTAAGTTTGTTCGTCTCATCTTTGCTTAATCATTGGGAGTTTGTCTCCTCTTAGACCAATCTAACGAAGTTCGTCTCCTCTTGGACCAATCTAACGGAGTTCGTCTCCTCTTGGACGAATCAAAGGGTGTTCGTCTCCTGATGGACCAATCTAAGGGAGTTCGTCTCATCTTGGACCAATCTAAGTTAGTTCATCTCATCTTTGCTTAATCAATGGGAGTTCGTCACCTCTTGGACCACCCAAAGGGAGTTCGTCTCCTCTTGGACCAATCTAAGGGAGTTCGTCTCCTCTTGGACCAATCTAACTTAGTTCGTCTCATCTTTGCTTAATCAATGGGAGTTCGTCTAATCTTTGCTTAATCAGTGGGAGTTTGTCTCCTCTTGGACGAACGAAAGGGAGTTCGTCTCCTCTTGGGCCAGTCTAAGTTTGTTCGTCTCATCTTTCCTTAATCAATGGAAGTTCGTCTCCTCTTGGACCAATCTAACGGAGTTCGTCTCCTCTTGGACCAATCTAACGGAGTTCGTCTCCTCTTGGACGAATCAAAGGGTGTTCGTCTCCTCATGGACCAATCTAAGGGAGTTCGTCTCCTCTTGGACCAATCTAAGTTAGTTCCTCTCATCTTTGCTTAATCAATTGGACTTCGTCTAATCTTTTCTTAATCAGTACGAGTTTGTCTCCTCTTAGACCAACGAAAGGGAGTTGTCTCCTCTTGGGCTAATCTAAGTTTGTTCGTCTCATCTTTGCTTAATCGATCGGAGATTGTCTCCTCTTGGACCAATCTAACGGAGTTGATCTCCTCTTGGACGAATCAAAGGGTGTTCGTCGCCTCATGGACCAATCTAGGGGAGTTCGTCGCCTCTTAGACCAATCTAAGTTAGTTCATCTAATCTTTGCTTAATCAATGGGAGTTCGTCTCCTTTTGGCCCAATCTAATGGAGTTCGTCTCCTCCTAGACGAATTAAAGGGTGTTCGTCTCCTCATGGACCAATCTAAGGGAGTTCGTCTCCTCTTGGACCAATCTAAGTTAGTTCGTCTCATCTTTGCTTAATCAATGGGAGTTCGTCTAATCTTTGCTTAATCAGTGCGAGTTTGTCTCCTCTTGGACCAACCAAAGGGAGTTCGTCTCGTCTTGGGCCAATCTAAGTTTGTTCGTCTCATCTTTGCTTAATCAATGGGAGTTTGTCTCCTCTTGGACAAATCTAACGGAGTTCGTCTCCTCTTGGACCAATCTAATGGAGTTCGTCTCCTCTGGGACGAATCAAAGGGTGTTCATCTCCTCATGGACCAATCTATGGGAGTTCGTCTCCTCTTTGACCAGTCTAGTTAGTTCATCTCAACTTTGCTTAATCAATTGGAGTTCGTCTCCTCTTGGACCAATCTAACGGAGTTCGTTTCCTCCTGGACAAATCAAAGGGAGTTCGTCTCCTCATGGACCGATCTGAGGGAGGTCGTCTCCTCTTGGACCAATCTAAGTTAGTTCGTCTAATCTTTGCTTAATCAATGGGAGTTCGTATAATCTTTGCTTAATCAGTGGGAGTTTGTCTCCTCTTGGACCAACCAAAGGGAGTTCATCTCCTCTTGGGCCAATCTAAGTTTGTTCGCCTCATCTTTGCTTAATCAATCGGAGTTCGTCTCCTCATGGACCAATCTAACGGAGTTCGTCCTGTCCTGGACGAGTCAAAGGGAGTTCGTCTCCTCATGGACCAATCTAAGGGAGTTAGTCTCCTCTTGGACCAATCTAAGTTAGTTCGTCTCATCTTCGCTTAATCAATGGGAATTCGTCTAATCTTTGCTTAATCAGTGGGATTTTGTCTCCTCTTGGACCAACCAAAGGGAGTTCCTCTCCTCTTGGGCCAATCTAAGTTTGTTCGTCTCATCTTTGCTTAATCATTGGGAGTTTGTCTCCTCTTGGACCAATCTAACGAAGTTCGTCTCCTCTTGGACCAATCTAACGGAGTTCGTCTCCTCTTGGACGAATCAAAGGGTGTTCGTCTCCTGATGGACCAATCTAAGGGAGTTCGTCTCATCTTGGACCAATCTAAGTTAGTTCATTTCATCTTTGCTTAATCAATGGGAGTTCGTCACTTCTTGGACCAACCAAAGGGAGTTCGTCTCCTCTTGGACCAATCTAAGGGAGTTCATCTCCTCTTGGGCCAATCTAAGTTTGTTCATCTCATCTTTGCTTAATCAATGGGAGTTCGTCTCTCTTGGACCAATCTAACGGAGTTCGTCTCCTCCTGGACGAACCAAAGGGAGTTCGTCTCCTCATGGACCAATCTAAGGGAGTTCGTCTCCTCTTGGACCAATCTAAGTTAGTTCGTCTCATCTTTGCTTAATCAATGGGAGTTCGTCTAATCTTTGCTTAATCAGTGCGAGTTTGTCTCCTCTTGGACCAACCAAAGGGAGTTCGTCTCGTCTTGGGCCAATCTAAGTTTGTTCGTCTCATCTTTGCTTAATCAATGGGAGTTTGTCTCCTCTTGGACAAATCTAACGGAGTTCGTCTCCTCTTGGACCAATCTAATGGAGTTCGTCTCCTCTGGGACGAATCAAAGGGTGTTCGTCTCCTCATGGACCAATCTATGGGAGTTCGTCTCCTCTTTGACCAGTCTAGTTAGTTCATCTCAACTTTGCTTAATCAATTGGAGTTCGTCTCCTCTTGGACCAATCTAACGGAGTTCGTTTCCTCCTGGACAAATCAAAGGGAGTTCGTCTCCTCATGGACCGATCTGAGGGAGGTCGTCTCCTCTTGGACCAATCTAAGTTAGTTCGTCTAATCTTTGCTTAATCAATGGGAGTTCGTCTAATCTTTGCTTAATCAGTGGGAGTTTGTCTCCTCTTGGACCAACCAAAGGGAGTTCATCTCCTCTTGGGCCAATCTAAGTTTGTTGGTCTCATCTTTGCTTAATCAATCGGAGTTCGTCTCCTCATGGACCAATCTAACGGAGTTCGTCCCCTCCTGGACGAGTCAAAGGGAGTTCGTCTCCTCATGGACCAATCTAAGGGAGTTCGTCTCATCTTGGACCAATCTAAGTTAGTTCATCTCATCTTTGCTTAATCAATGGGAGTTCGTCACCTCTTGGACCAACCAAAGGGAGTTCGTCTCCTCTTGGACCAATCTAAGGGAGTTCGTCTCCTCTTGGACCAATCTAAGTTAGTTCCTCTCATCTTTGCTTAATCAATTGGACTTCGTCTAATCTTTTCTTAATCAGTACGAGTTTGTCTCCTCTTAGACCAACGAAAGGGAGTTGTCTCCTCTTGGGCTAATCTAAGTTTGTTCGTCTCATCTTTGCTTAATCGATCGGAGATTGTCTCCTCTTGGACCAATCTAACGAAGTTCGTCTCCTCTTGGACCAATCTAACGGAGTTCGTCTCCTCTTGGACGAATCAAAGGGTGTTCGTCTCCTGATGGACCAATCTAAGGGAGTTCGTCTCATCTTGGACCAATCTAAGTTAGTTCATCTCATCTTTGCTTAATCAATGGGAGTTCGTCACCTCTTGGACCAACCAAAGGGAGTTCGTCTCCTCTTGGACCAATCTAAGGGAGTTCGTCTCCTCTTGGACCAATCTAACTTAGTTCGTCTCATCTTTGCTTAATCAATGGGAGTTCGTCTAATCTTTGCTTAATCAGTGGGAGTTTGTCTCCTCTTGGACGAACGAAAGGGAGTTCGTCTCCTCTTGGGCCAATCTAAGTTTGTTCGTCTCATCTTTCCTTAATCAATGGGAGTTCGTCTCCTCTTGGACCAATCTAACGGAGTTCGTCTCCTCTTGGACCAATCTAACGGAGTTCGTCTCCTCTTGGACGAATCAAAGGGTGTTCGTCTCCTCATGGACCAATCTAAGGGAGTTCGTCTCCTCTTGGACCAATCTAAGTTAGTTCCTCTCATCTTTGCTTAATCAATTGGACTTCGTCTAATCTTTTCTTAATCAGTACGAGTTTGTCTCCTCTTAGACCAACGAAAGGGAGTTGTCTCCTCTTGGGCTAATCTAAGTTTGTTCGTCTCATCTTTGCTTAATCGATCGGAGATTGTCTCCTCTTGGACCAATCTAACGGAGGTCATCTCCTCTTGGACGAATCAAAGGGTGTTCGTCGCCTCATGGACCAATCTAGGGGAGTTCGTCGCCTCTTAGACCAATCTAAGTTAGTTCATCTAATCTTTGCTTAATCAATGGGAGTTCGTCTCCTTTTGGCCCAATCTAATGGAGTTCGTCTCCTCCTAGACGAATTAAAGGGTGTTCGTCTCCTCATGGACCAATCTAAGGGAGTTCGTCTCCTCTTGGACCAATCTAAGTTAGTTCGTCTCATCTTTGCTTAATCAATGGGAGTTCGTCTAATCTTTGCTTAATCAGTGCGAGTTTGTCTCCTCTTGGACCAACCAAAGGGAGTTCGTCTCGTCTTGGGCCAATCTAAGTTTGTTCGTCTCATCTTTGCTTAATCAATGGGAGTTTGTCTCCTCTTGGACAAATCTAACGGAGTTCGTCTCCTCTTGGACCAATCTAATGGAGTTCGTCTCCTCTGGGACGAATCAAAGGGTGTTCGTCTCCTCATGGACCAATCTATGGGAGTTCGTCTCCTCTTTGACCAGTCTAGTTAGTTCATCTCAACTTTGCTTAATCAATTGGAGTTCGTCTCCTCTTGGACCAATCTAACGGAGTTCGTTTCCTCCTGGACAAATCAAAGGGAGTTCGTCTCCTCATGGACCGATCTGAGGGTGGTCGTCTCCTCTTGGACCAATCTAAGTTAGTTCGTCTAATCTTTGCTTAATCAATGGGAGTTCGTATAATCTTTGCTTAATCAGTGGGAGTTTGTCTCCTCTTGGACCAACCAAAGGGAGTTCATCTCCTCTTGGGCCAATCTAAGTTTGTTCGCCTTATCTTTGCTTAATCAATCGGAGTTCGTCTCCTCATGGACCAATCTAACGGAGTTCGTCCTGTCCTGGACGAGTCAAAGGGAGTTCGTCTCCTCATGGACCAATCTAAGGGAGTTTGTCTCCTCTTGGACCAATCTAAGTTAGTTCGTCTCATCTTCGCTTAATCAATGGGAATTCGTCTAATCTTTGCTTAATCAGTGGGATTTTGTCTCCTCTTGGACCAACCAAAGGGAGTTCCTCTCCTCTTGGGCCAATCTAAGTTTGTTCGTCTCATCTTTGCTTAATCATTGGGAGTTTGTCTCCTCTTGGACCAATCTAACGAAGTTCGTCTCCTCTTGGACCAATCTAACGGAGTTCGTCTCCTCTTGGACGAATCAAAGGGTGTTCGTCTCCTGATGGACCAATCTAAGGGAGTTCGTCTCATCTTGGACCAATCTAAGTTAGTTCATCTCATCTTTGCTTAATCAATGGGAGTTCGTCACTTCTTGGACCAACCAAAGGGAGTTCGTCTCCTCTTGGACCAATCTAAGGGAGTTCGTCTCCTCTTGGGCCAATCTAAGTTTGTTCATCTCATCTTTGCTTAATCAATGGGAGTTCGTCTCTCTTGGACCAATCTAACGGAGTTCGTCTCCTCCTGGACGAACCAAAGGGAGTTCGTCTCCTCATGGACCAATCTAAGGGAGTTCGTCTCCTCTTGGACCAATCTAAGTTAGTTCGTCTCATCTTTGCTTAATCAATGGGAGTTCGTCTAATCTTTGCTTAATCAGTGCGAGTTTGTCTCCTCTTGGACCAACCAAAGGGAGTTCGTCTCGTCTTGGGCCAATCTAAGTTTGTTCGTCTCATCTTTGCTTAATCAATGGGAGTTTGTCTCCTCTTGGACAAATCTAACGGAGTTCGTCTCCTCTTGGACCAATCTAATGGAGTTCGTCTCCTCTGGGACGAATCAAAGGGTGTTCGTCTCCTCATGGACCAATCTATGGGAGTTCGTCTCCTCTTTGACCAGTCTAGTTAGTTCATCTCAACTTTGCTTAATCAATTGGAGTTCGTCTCCTCTTGGACCAATCTAACGGAGTTCGTTTCCTCCTGGACAAATCAAAGGGAGTTCGTCTCCTCATGGACCGATCTGAGGGAGGTCGTCTCCTCTTGGACCAATCTAAGTTAGTTCGTCTAATCTTTGCTTAATCAATGGGAGTTCGTCTAATCTTTGCTTAATCAGTGGGAGTTTGTCTCCTCTTGGACCAACCAAAGGGAGTTCATCTCCTCTTGGGCCAATCTAAGTTTGTTCGCCTCATCTTTGCTTAATCAATCGGAGTTCGTCTCCTCATGGACCAATCTAACGGAGTTCGTCCTGTCCTGGACGAGTCGAAGGGAGTTCGTCTCCTCATGGACCAATCTAAGGGAGTTAGTCTCCTCTTGGACCAATCTAAGTTAGTTCGTCTCATCTTCGCTTAATCAATGAAAATTCGTCTAATCTTTGCTTAATCAGTGGGATTTTGTCTCCTCTTGGACCAACCAAAGGGAGTTCCTCTCCTCTTGGGCCAATCTAAGTTTGTTCGTCTCATCTTTGCTTAATCATTGGGAGTTTGTCTCCTCTTGGACCAATCTAACGAAGTTCGTCTCCTCTTGGACCAATCTAACGGAGTTCGTCTCCTCTTGGACGAATCAAAGGGTGTTCGTCTCCTGATGGACCAATCTAAGGGAGTTCGTCTCATCTTGGACCAATCTAAGTTAGTTCATCTCATCTTTGCTTAATCAATGGGAGTTCGTCACCTCTTGGACCAACCAAAGGGAGTTCGTCTCCTCTTGGACCAATCTAAGGGAGTTCGTCTCCTCTTGGACCAATCTAACTTAGTTCGTCTCATCTTTGCTTAATCAATGGGAGTTCGTCTAATCTTTGCTTAATCAGTGGGAGTTTGTCTCCTCTTGGACGAACGAAAGGGAGTTCGTCTCCTCTTGGGCCAATCTAAGTTTGTTCGTCTCATCTTTCCTTAATCAATGGGAGTTCGTCTCCTCTTGGACCAATCTAACGGAGTTCGTCTCCTCTTGGACCAATCTAACGGAGTTCGTCTCCTCTTGGACGAATCAAAGGGTGTTCGTCTCCTCATGGACCAATCTAAGGGAGTTCGTCTCCTCTTGGACCAATCTAAGTTAGTTCCTCTCATCTTTGCTTAATCAATTGGACTTCGTCTAATCTTTTCTTAATCAGTACGAGTTTGTCTCCTCTTAGACCAACGAAAGGGAGTTGTCTCCTCTTGGGCTAATCTAAGTTTGTTCGTCTCATCTTTGCTTAATCGATCGGAGATTGTCTCCTCTTGGACCAATCTAACGAAGTTCGTCTCCTCTTGGACCAATCTAACGGAGTTCGTCTCCTCTTGGACGAATCAAAGGGTGTTCGTCTCCTGATGGACCAATCTAAGGGAGTTCGTCTCATCTTGGACCAATCTAAGTTAGTTCATCTCATCTTTGCTTAATCAATGGGAGTTCGTCACCTCTTGGACCAACCAAAGGGAGTTCGTCTCCTCTTGGACCAATCTAAGGGAGTTCGTCTCCTCTTGGACCAATCTAACTTAGTTCGTCTCATCTTTGCTTAATCAATGGGAGTTCGTCTAATCTTTGCTTAATCAGTGGGAGTTTGTCTCCTCTTGGACGAACGAAAGGGAGTTCGTCTCCTCTTGGGCCAATCTAAGTTTGTTCGTCTCATCTTTCCTTAATCAATGGGAGTTCGTCTCCTCTTGGACCAATCTAACGGAGTTCGTCTCCTCTTGGACCAATCTAACGGAGTTCGTCTCCTCCTGGATGAATCAAAGGGATTTCGTCTCCTCTTGGACCAATCTAAGTTAGTTCGTCTCATCTTTGCTTAATCAATGGGAGTTCGTCTAATCTTTGCTTATTCAGTGGGATTTTGTCTCCTCTTGTACCAACCAAAGGGAGTTCCTCTCCTCTTGGGCCAATCTAAGTTTGTTCGTCTCATCTTTGCTTAATCAATGGGAGTTTGTCTCCTCTTGGACCAATCTAACGGAGTTCGTCTCCTCTTGGACCAATCTAATGGAGTTCGTCTCCTCTAGGACGAATCAAGGGGTGTTCGTCTCCTCATGGACCAATCTACGGGAGTTCGTCTCCTCTTTGACCAATCTAAGTTAGTTCATCTCAACTTTGCTTAATCAATTGGAGTTCGTCTCCTCTTGGACCAATCTAACGGAGTTCGTTTCCTCCTGGACAAATCAAAGGGAGTTCGTCTCTTCATGGACCGATCTGAGGGAGGTCGTCTCCTCTTGGACCAATCTAAGTTAGTTCGTCTAATCTTTGCTTAATCAATGGGAGTTCGTCTAATCTTTGCTTAATCAGTGGGAGTTTGTCTCCTCTTGGACCAACCAAAGGGAGTTCTTCTCCTCTTGGGCCAATCTAAGTTTGTTCGTCTCATCTTTGCTTAATCAATCGGAGTTCGTCTCCTCATGTACCAATCTAACGGAGTTCGTCCCCTCCTGGACGAATCAAAGGGAGTTCGTCTCCTCATGGACCAATCTAAGGGAGTTTGTCTCCTCTTGGAACAATATAAGTTACTTCGTCTCATCTTCGCTTAATCAATGGGAATTCGTCTAATCTTTGCTTAATCAGTGGGATTTTGTCTCCTCTTAGACCAACCAAAGGGAGTTCCTCTCCTCTTGGGCCAATCTAAGTTTGTTCGTCTCATCTTTGCTTAATCATTTGGAGTTTGTCTCCTCTTGGACCAATCTAACGAAGTTCATCTCCTCTTGGACCAATCTAACGGAGTTCGTCTCCTCTTGGACGAATCAAAGGGTGTTCGTCTCCTGATGGACCAATCTAAGGGAGTTCGTCTCATCTTGGACCAATCTAAGTTAGTTCATCTCATCTTTGCTTAATCAATGGGAGTTCGTCTCCTCTTGGACCAACCAAAGGGAGTTCGTCTCCTCTTGGACCAATCTAAGGGAGTTCGTCTCCTCTTGGGCCAATCTAAGTTTGTTCATCTCATCTTTGCTTAATCAATGGGAGTTCGTCTCTCTTGGACCAATCTAACGGAGTTCGTCTCCTCCTGGACGAACCAAAGGGAGTTCGTCTCCTCATGGACCAATCAAAGGGAGTTCGTCTCTTCTTGGACCAATCCAAGTTAGTTCGTCTTATCTTTGCTTAATCAGTGGGAGTTCGTCTAATCTTTGCTTAATCTGTGGGAGTTTGTCGCCTCTTCGACCAACCAAAGGGAGTTCGTCTCCTCTTGGGCCAATCTAAGTTTGTTCGTCTCATCTTTGCTTAATCAATCGGAGTTCGTCTCCTCATGGACCAATCTAACGGAGTTCGTCTCCTCCTGGACGAATCAAAGGGAGTTCGTCTCCTCATGGACCAATCTAAGGGAGTTTGTCTACTCTTGGAACAATATAAGTTACTTCGTCTCATCTTCGCTTAATCAATGGGAATTCGTCTAATCTTTGCTTAATCAGTGGGATTTTGTCTCCTCTTAGACCAACCAAAGGGAGTTCGTCTCCTCTTGGGCCAATGTAAGTTTGTTCGTCTCATCTTTGCTTAATCATTGGGAGTTTGTCTCCTCTTGGACCAATCTAACGAAGTTCGTCTCCTCTTGGACCAATCTAACGGAGTTCGTCTCCTCTTGGACGAATCAAAGGGTGTTCGTCTCCTGATGGACCAATCTAAGGGAGTTCGTCTCATCTTGGACCAATCTAAGTTAGTTCATCTCATCTTTGCTTAATCAATGGGAGTTCGTCTCCTCTTGGACCAACCAAAGGGAGTTCGTCTCCTCTTGGACCAATCTAAGGGAGTTCGTCTCCTCTTGGGCCAATCTAAGTTTGTTCATCTCATCTTTGCTTAATCAATGGGAGTTCGTCTCTCTTGGACCAATCTAACGGAGTTCGTCTCCTCCTGGAGGAACCAAAGGGAGTTCATCTCCTCATGGACCAATCTAAGGGAGTTCGTCTCCTCTTGGACCAATCTAAGTTAGTTCATCTCATCTTTGCTTAATCAATGGGAGTTCGTCTTCTCTTGGACCAACCAAAGGGAGTTCGTCTCCTCTTGGACCAATCTAAGGGAGTTCGTCTCCTCTTGGACCAATCTAAGTTAGTTCGTCTCGTCTTTGCTTAATCAATGGGAGTTCGTCTAATCATTGCTTAATCAGTGGGAGTTTGTCTACTCTTGGACCAACCAAAGGGAGTTCATCTCCTCTTGGGCCAATCTAAGTTTGTCCGTCTCATCTTTGCTTAATCAGTGGGAGTTTGTCTACTCTTGGACCAACCAAAGGGAGTATGTCTCCTCTTGGACCAATCTAAGGGAGTTCGTCTCCTCTTGGACCAATCTAAGTTAGTTCGTCTCATCTTTGCTTAATCAATGGGAGTTCGTTTAATCTTTGCTTAATCAGTGGGAGTTTGTCTACTCTTGGACCAACCAAAGGGAGTTCATCTCCTCTTGGGTCAATCTAAGTTTGTTCCACTCATCTTTGCTTAATCAATGGGAGTTTGTCTCCTCTTGGACCAATCTAACGAAGTTCGTCTCCTCTTGGACCAATCTAACGGAGTTCGTCTCCTGTTGGACGAATCAAAGGATGTTCCTCTCCTCATGGACCAATCTAAGGAAGTTCGCCTCCTCTTGGACCATTCTAAGTTAGTTCATCCCATCTTTGCTTAATCAATGGGAGTTCGTCTCCTCATGACCAAGCAAAGGCAGTTCGTCTCCTCTTGGACCAATCTAAGGGAGTTCGTCTCCTTTTGGGCCAATCTAAGTTTGTTCGTCTCATCTTTGCGTAATCAATGGGAGTTTGTCTCATCTTTGCATAATCAATGGGAGTTCGTCTAGTCTTGGGCCAATCTAAAATTGTTCGTCTCATCTTTGCTTAATCAATGGGAGTTCGTCTCCTCTAGGACGAATCAAAGGGAGTCCGTCTCCTCTTGGACCAATCTAAGGGTGTTCGTCTCCTCTTAGACCAATAAAAGGGAGGTCGTCTCCTCTTGGACCAATCTAAGTTAGTTCGTCACATCTTTGTTTAATCAATTGGAGATCGTCTCCTCTTGGACCAACAAAAGGGAGTTCGTCTCCTCTCGGACCAAGCTATGGGAGTTCGTCTCATCTTTTCTCAATCTAAGGGTCTCCTCTTGGATTAATCTAAGTTAGTTGGTCTCATCTTTGCTTAATCAAGGGGAGTTCGTCTCCTCTTGGACCAATCTAAGTGTTCGTCTCCTCGTTGCTTAATGTAATGTAATTCGTCTACGCTAGAAACACTCTAAGGGAGTTCGTCTCCTCTGGGACGAATCAAAGGGAGTTCGTCTCCTCATGGACCGATCTAAGGGAGGTCGTCTCCTCTTGGACCAATCTTAGTTAGTTCGTCTCATCTTTGCTTAATCAATGGGAGTTCGTCTAATCTTTGCTTAATCAGTGGGATTTGATCTCCTCTTGGACCAACCAAAGGGAGTTCCTCTCCTCTTGGGCCAATCTAAGTTTGTTCGTCTCATCTTTGCTTAATCAATGGGAGTTCGTCTCCTCTTGGACGAATCAAAGGGAGTTCATCTCCTCTTGGACCAATCTAAGGCTGTTCGTCTCCTCTTAGACCAATATATGGGAGGTCGTCTCCTCTTGGACCAATCTAAGTTAGTTCGTCTCATCTTTGTTTAATGAATTGGAGATCGTCTCCTCTTGGACCAACCAATGGGAGTTCGTCTCCTCTTGGACCAATCTAAGGGTATTCGTCTCCTCTTAGACCAATAAAAGGGAGGTCGTCTCCTCTTGGACCAATCTAAGTTAGTTCGTCACATCTTTGTTTAATCTATTGGAGATCGTCTCCTCTTGGACCAACAAAAGGGAGTTCGTCTCCTCTTGGACCAAGCTATGGGAGTTCGTCTCATCTTTTCACAATCTATGGGTCTCCTCTTGGATTAATCTAAGTTAGTTTGTCTCATCTTTGCTTAATCAAGGGGAGTTCGTCTCCACTTGGACCAATGTAAAAGTCTTCGTCTCCTCGTTGCTTAATCTAATGGAATTCGTCTACGCTAGAAACACTCTAAGGGAGTTCGTCTCCTCTGGGACGAATCAAAGGGAGTTCGTCTCCTCATGGACCAATCTAAGGGAGTTCGTCTCCAATTGGACCAATCTAAGTTAGTTCGTCTCATCTTTGCTTAATCAATGGGAGTTCGTCTAATCTGTGCTTAATCAGTGGGAGTTGGTCTCCTCTTGGACCAACCAAAGGGAGTTCGTCTCCTCTTGGGCCAATCTAAGTTTGTTCGTCTCATCTTTGCTTAATCAATGGGAGTTTGTCTCCTCTTGGACCAATCTAACGGAGTTCGTCTCCTCTTGGACCAATCTAACGGAGTTCGTCTCCTCTTGGACGAATCAAAGGGTGTTCGTCTCCTCATGGACCAATCTAAGGGAGTTCGTCTCCTCTTGGACCAATCTAAGTTAGTTCATCTCATCTTTGCTTAATCAATGGGAGTTCGTCTCATCTTTGCATAATCAATGGGAGTTCGTCTACTCTTGGGCCAATCTAAGATTGTTCGTCTCATCTTTGCTTAATCAATGGGAGTTCGTCTCCTCTTGGACGAATCAAAGGGAGTTCGTCTCCTCTTGGACCAATCTAAGGGAGTTCGTCTCCTCTTGGGCCAATCTAAGTTTGTTCGTCTCATCTTTGCATAATCAATGGGAGTTCGTCTACTCTTGGGCCAATATAAGATTGTTCGTCTCATCTTTGCTTAATCAATGGGAGTTCGTCTCCTCTTGGACGAATCAAAGGGAGTTCGTCTCCTCTTGGACCAATCTAAGGCTGTTCGTCTCCTCTTAGACCAATATATGGGAGGTCGTCTCCTCTTGGACCAATCTAAGTTAGTTCGTCTCATCTTTGTTTAATGAATTGGAGATCGTCTCCTCTTGGACCAACCAATGGGAGTTCGTCTCCTCTTGGACCAATCTAAGGGTGTTCGTCTCCTCTTAGACCAATAAAAGGGAGGTCGTCTCCTCTTGGACCAATCTAAGTTAGTTCGTCACATCTTTGTTTAATCAATTGGAGATCGTCTCCTCTTGGACCAACAAAAGGGAGTTCGTCTCCTCTTGGACCAAGCTATGGGAGTTCGTCTCATCTTTTCACAATCTATGGGTCTCCTCTTGGATTAATCTAAGTTAGTTTGTCTCATCTTTGCTTAATCAAGGGGAGTTCGTCTCCACTTGGACCAATGTAAAAGTCTTCGTCTCCTCGTTGCTTAATCTAATGGAATTCGTCTACGCTAGAAACACTCTAAGGGAGTTCGTCTCCTCTGGGACGAATCAAAGGGAGTTCGTCTCCTCATGGACCAATCAAAGGGAGTTCGTCTCCAATTGGACCAATCTAAGTTAGTTCGTCTCATCTTTGCTTAATCAATGGGAGTTCGTCTAATCTGTGCTTAATCAGTGGGAGTTGGTCTCCTCTTGGACCAACCAAAGGGAGTTCGTCTCCTCTTGGGCCAATGTAAGTTTGTTCGTCTCATCTTTGCTTAATCAATGGGAGTTTGTCTCCTCTTCGACCAATCTAATGGAGTTCGTCTCCTCTTGGACCAATCTAACGGAGTTCGTCTCCTCTTGGACGAATCAAAGGGTGTTCGTCTCCTCATGGACCAATCTAAGGGAGTTCGTCTCCTCTTGGACCAATCTAAGTTAGTTCATCTCATCTTTGCTTAATCAATGGGAGTTCGTCTCATCTTTGCATAATCAATCGGAGTTCGTCTACTCTTGGGCCAATCTAAGATTGTTCGTCTCATCTTTGCTTAATCAATGGGAGTTCGTCTCCTCTTGGACGAATCAAAGGGAGTTCGTCTCCTCTTGGACCAATCTAAGGGAGTTCGTCTCCTCTTGGACCAATCTAAGTTAGTTCATCTCATCTTTGCTTAATCAATGGGAGTTCGTCTCATCTTTGCATAATCAATGGGAGTTCGTCTACTCTTGGGCCAATCTAAGATTGTTCGTCTCATCTTTGCTTAATCAATGGGAGTTCGTCTCCTCTTGGACGAATCAAAGGGAGTTCGTCTCCTCTTGGACCAATCTAAGGGAGTTCGTCTCCTCTTGGGCCAATCTAAGTTTGTTCGTCTCATCTTTGCTTAATCAATGGGAGTTCGTCTCATCTTTGCATAATCAATGGGAGTTCGTCTACTCTTGGGCCAATATAAGATTGTTCGTCTCATCTTTGCTTAATCAATGGGAGTTCGTCTCCTCTTGGACGAATCAAAGGGAGTTCGTCTCCTCTTGGACCAATCTAAGGCTGTTCGTCTCCTCTTAGACCAATATATGGGAGGTCGTCTCCTCTTGGACCAATCTAAGTTAGTTCGTCTCATCTTTGTTTAATGAATTGGAGATCGTCTCCTCTTGGACCAACCAATGGGAGTTCGTCTCCTCTTGGACCAATCTAAGGGTGTTCGTCTCCTCTTAGACCAATAAAAGGGAGGTCGTCTCCTCTTGGACCAATCTAAGTTAGTTCGTCACATCTTTGTTTAATCAATTGGAGATCGTCTCCTCTTGGACCAACAAAAGGGAGTTCGTCTCCTCTTGGACCAAGCTATGGGAGTTCGTCTCATCTTTTCACAATCTATGGGTCTCCTCTTGGATTAATCTAAGTTAGTTTGTCTCATCTTTGCTTAATCAAGGGGAGTTCGTCTCCACTTGGACCAATGTAAAAGTGTTCGTCTCCTCGTTGCTTAATCTAATGGCATTCGTCTACGCTAGAAACACTCTAAGGGAGTTCGTCTCCTCTGGGACGAATCAAAGGGAGTTCGTCTCCTCATGGACCAATCAAAGGGAGTTCGTCTCCAATTGGACCAATCTAAGTTAGTTCGTCTCATCTTTGCTTAATCAATGGGAGTTCGTCTAATCTGTGCTTAATCAGTGGGAGTTGGTCTCCTCTTGGACCAACCAAAGGGAGTTCGTCTCCTCTTGGGCCAATGTAAGTTTGTTCGTCTCATCTTTGCTTAATCATTGGGAGTTTGTCTCCTCTTGGACCAATCTAACGAAGTTCGTCTCCTCTTGGACCAATCTAACGGAGTTCGTCTCCTCTTGGACGAATCAAAGGGTGTTCGTCTCCTGATGAACCAATCTAAGGGAGTTCGTCTCCTCTTGGACCAATCTAAGTCAGTTCATCTCATCTTTTGCTTAATCAATGGGAGTTCGTGTCCACTTGGACCAACCAAAGGGAGTTCGTCTCCTCTTGGACCAATCTAAGGGAGTTCATCTCCTCTTGGGCCAATCTAAGTTTGTCCGTCTCATCTTTGCTTAATCAATGGGAGTTCGTCTCTCTTGGACCAATCTAACGGAGTTCGTCTCCTCCTGGAGGAACCAAAGGGAGTTCATCTCCTCATGGACCAATCTAAGGGAGTTCGTCTCCTCTTGGACCAATCTAAGTTAGTTCATCTCATCTTTGCTTAATCAACGGGAGTTCGTCTTCTCTTGGACCAACCAAAGGGAGTTTGTCTCCTCTTGGACCAATCTAAGGGAGTTCGTCTCCTCTTGGACCAATCTAAGTTAGTTCGTCTCATCTTTGCTTAATCAATGGGAGTTCGTCTAATCATTGCTTAATCAGTGGGAGTTTGTCTACTCTTGGACCAACCAAAGGGAGTTCATCTCCTCTTGGGCCAATCTAAGTTTGTCCGTCTCATCTTTGCTTAATCAGTGGGAGTTTGTCTACTCTTGGACCAACCAAAGGGAGTATGTCTCCTCTTGGACCAATCTAAGGGAGTTCGTCTCCTCTTGGACCAATCTAAGTTAGTTCGTCTCATCTTTGCTTAATCAATGGGAGTTCGTTTAATCTTTGCTTAATCAGTGGGAGTTTGTCTACTCTTGGACCAACCAAAGGGAGTTCATCTCCTCTTGGGTCAATCTAAGTTTGTTCCACTCATCTTTGCTTAATCAATGGGAGTTTGTCTCCTCTTGGACCAATCTAACGAAGTTCGTCTCCTCTTGGACCAATCTAACGGAGTTCGTCTCCTGTTGGACGAATCAAAGGATGTTCCTCTCCTCATGGACCAATCTAAGGAAGTTCGCCTCCTCTTGGACCATTCTAAGTTTGTTCATCCCATCTTTGCTTAATCAATGGGAGTTCGTCTCCTCATGACCAAGCAAAGGCAGTTCGTCTCCTCTTGGACCAATCTAAGGGAGTTCGTCTCCTTTTGGGCCAATCTAAGTTTGTTCGTCTCATCTTTGCGTAATCAATGGGAGTTTGTCTCATCTTTGCATAATCAATGGGAGTTCGTCTAGTCTTGGGCCAATCTAAAATTGTTCGTCTCATCTTTGCTTAATCAATGGGAGTTCGTCTCCTCTAGGACGAATCAAAGGGAGTCCGTCTCCTCTTGGACCAATCTAAGGGTGTTCGTCTCCTCTTAGACCAATAAAAGGGAGGTCGTCTCCTCTTGGACCAATCTAAGTTAGTTCGTCACATCTTTGTTTAATCAATTGGAGATCGTCTCCTCTTGGACCAACAAAAGGGAGTTCGTCTCCTCTCGGACCAAGCTATGGGAGTTCGTCTCATCTTTTCTCAATCTAAGGGTCTCCTCTTGGATTAATCTAAGTTAGTTGGTCTCATCTTTGCTTAATCAAGGGGAGTTCGTCTCCTCTTGGACCAATCTAAGTGTTCGTCTCCTCGTTGCTTAATGTAATGTAATTCGTCTACGCTAGAAACACTCTAAGGGAGTTCGTCTCCTCTGGGACGAATCAAAGGGAGTTCGTCTCCTCATGGACCGATCTAAGGGAGGTCGTCTCCTCTTGGACCAATCTTAGTTAGTTCGTCTCATCTTTGCTTAATCAATGGGAGTTCGTCTAATCTTTGCTTAATCAGTGGGATTTGATCTCCTCTTGGACCAACCAAAGGGAGTTCCTCTCCTCTTGGGCCAATCTAAGTTTGTTCGTCTCATCTTTGCTTAATCAATGGGAGTTCGTCTCCTCTTGGACGAATCAAAGGGAGTTCGTCTCCTCTTGGACCAATCTAAGGCTGTTCGTCTCCTCTTAGACCAATATATGGGAGGTCGTCTCCTCTTGGACCAATCTAAGTTAGTTCGTCTCATCTTTGTTTAATGAATTGGAGATCGTCTCCTCTTGGACCAACCAATGGGAGTTCGTCTCCTCTTGGACCAATCTAAGGGTATTCGTCTCCTCTTAGACCAATAAAAGGGAGGTCGTCTCCTCTTGGACCAATCTAAGTTAGTTCGTCACATCTTTGTTTAATCTATTGGAGATCGTCTCCTCTTGGACCAACAAAAGGGAGTTCGTCTCCTCTTGGACCAAGCTATGGGAGTTCGTCTCATCTTTTCACAATCTATGGGTCTCCTCTTGGATTAATCTAAGTTAGTTTGTCTCATCTTTGCTTAATCAAGGGGAGTTCGTCTCCACTTGGACCAATGTAAAAGTGTTCGTCTCCTCGTTGCTTAATCTAATGGAATTCGTCTACGCTAGAAACACTCTAAGGGAGTTCGTCTCCTCTGGGACGAATCAAAGGGAGTTCGTCTCCTCATGGACCAATCTAAGGGAGTTCGTCTCCAATTGGACCAATCTAAGTTAGTTCGTCTCATCTTTGCTTAATCAATGGGAGTTCGTCTAATCTGTGCTTAATCAGTGGGAGTTGGTCTCCTCTTGGACCAACCAAAGGGAGTTCGTCTCCTCTTGGGCCAATCTAAGTTTGTTCGTCTCATCTTTGCTTAATCAATGGGAGTTTGTCTCCTCTTGGACCAATCTAACGGAGTTCGTCTCCTCTTGGACCAATCTAACGGAGTTCGTCTCCTCTTGGACGAATCAAAGGGTGTTCGTCTCCTCATGGACCAATCTAAGGGAGTTCGTCTCCTCTTGGACCAATCTAAGTTAGTTCATCTCATCTTTGCTTAATCAATGGGAGTTCGTCTCATCTTTGCATAATCAATCGGAGTTCGTCTACTCTTGGGCCAATCTAAGATTGTTCGTCTCATCTTTGCTTAATCAATGGGAGTTCGTCTCCTCTTGGACGAATCAAAGGGAGTTCGTCTCCTCTTGGACCAATCTAAGGGAGTTCGTCTCCTCTTGGGCCAATCTAAGTTTGTTCGTCTCATCTTTGCTTAATCAATGGGAGTTCGTCTCATCTTTGCATAATCAATGGGAGTTCGTCTACTCTTGGGCCAATATAAGATTGTTCGTCTCATCTTTGCTTAATCAATGGGAGTTCGTCTCCTCTTGGATGAATCAAAGGGAGTTCGTCTCCTCTTGGACCAATCTAAGGCTGTTCGTCTCCTCTTAGACCAATATATGGGAGGTCGTCTCCTCTTGGACCAATCTAAGTTAGTTCGTCTCATCTTTGTTTAATGAATTGGAGATCGTCTCCTCTTGGACCAACCAATGGGAGTTCGTCTCCTCTTGGACCAATCTAAGGGTGTTCGTCTCCTCTTAGACCAATAAAAGGGAGGTCGTCTCCTCTTGGACCAATCTAAGTTAGTTCGTCACATCTTTGTTTAATCAATTGGAGATCGTCTCCTCTTGGACCAACAAAAGGGAGTTCGTCTCCTCTTGGACCAAGCTATGGGAGTTCGTCTCATCTTTTCACAATCTATGGGTCTCCTCTTGGATTAATCTAAGTTAGTTTGTCTCATCTTTGCTTAATCAAGGGGAGTTCGTCTCCACTTGGACCAATGTAAAAGTGTTCGTCTCCTCGTTGCTTAATCTAATGGCATTCGTCTACGCTAGAAACACTCTAAGGGAGTTCGTCTCCTCTGGGACGAATCAAAGGGAGTTCGTCTCCTCATGGACCAATCTAAGGGAGTTCGTCTCCAATTGGACCAATCTAAGTTAGTTCGTCTCATCTTTGCTTAATCAATGGGAGTTCGTCTAATCTGTGCTTAATCAGTGGGAGTTGGTCTCCTCTTGGACCAACCAAAGGGAGTTCGTCTCCTCTTGGGCCAATCTAAGTTTGTTCGTCTCATCTTTGCTTAATCAATGGGAGTTTGTCTCCTCTTGGACCAATCTAACGGAGTTCGTCTCCTCTTGGACCAATCTAACGGAGTTCTTCTCCTCTTGGACGAATCAAAGGGTGTTCGTCTCCTCATGGACCAATCTAAGGGAGTTCGTCTCCTCTTGGACCAATCTAAGTTAGTTCATCTCATCTTTGCTTAATCAATGGGAGTTCGTCTCCTCTTGGACCAACCAAAGTGAGTTCGTCTCCTCTTGGACCAATCTAAGGGAGTTCGTCTTCTCTTGGGCCAATCTAAGTTTGTTCGTCTCATCTTTGCTTAATCAATGGGAGTTCGTCTCATCTTTGCATAATCAATGGGAGTTCGTCTACTCTTGGGCCAATCTAAGATTGTTCGTCTCATCTTTGCTTAATCAATGGGAGTTCGTCTCCTCTTGGACGAATCAAAGGGAGTTCGTCTCCTCTTGGGCCAATCTAAGTTTGTTCGTCTCGTCTTTGCTTAATCAATGGGAGTTCGTCTCATCTTTGCATAATCAATGGGAGTTCGTCTACTCTTGGGCCAATATAAGATTGTTCGTCTCATCTTTGCTTAATCAATGGGAGTTCGTCTCCTCTTGGACGAATCAAAGGGAGTTCGTCTCCTCTTGGACCAATCTAAGGGTGTTCGTCTCCTTTTAGACCAATATATAGGAGGTCGTCTCCTCTTGGACCAATCTAAGTTAGTTCGTCTTATCTTTGTTTAATGAATTGGAGATCGTCTCCTCTTGGACGAACCAATGGGAGTTCGTCTCCTCTTGGACCAAGCTATGGGAGTGCGTCTCATCTTTTCACAATCTAAGGGAGTTCGTCTCCTCTTGGACCAATCTAAGTTGGATCGTCTCATCTTTGCTTAATCAATGGGAGTTCGTCTAATCTTTGCTTAATCAGTGGGAGTTTGTCTCCTCTTGGACCAACCCAAGGGAGTTCGTTTCCTCTTGGGCTAATCTAAGTTTGTTCGTCTCATCTTTGCTTAATCAATCGGAGATTGTCTCCACTTGGACCAATCTAACGGAGTTCGTCTCCTCTTGGATGAATCATAGGGTGTTCGTCGCCTCATGGACCAATCTATGGGAGTTCGTCTCCTCTTGGGCCAATCTAAGTTAGTTCATCTCATCTTTGCTTAATCAATGGGAGTTCATCTACTTTTGGCCCAATCTAATGGAGTTCGTCTCCTCCTGGACGAATCAAAGGGTGTTCTTCTCCTCATGGACCAATCTAAGGGAGTTCGTCTCCTCTTGGACCAATCTAAGTTTCTCCGTCTCATCTTTGCTTAATCAATGGGAGTTCGTCTAATCTTTGCTTAATCAGTGGGAGTTTGTCTCCTCTTGGACCAACCAAAGAAATTTCGTCTCGTCTTGGCCAATCTAAGTTTGTTCGTCTCATCTTTGCTTAATCAATGAGAGTTTGTCTCCTCTTGGACCAATCTAACGGAGTTCGTCTCCTCTTGGACCAATCTAACGAAGTTTCTCTCCTCTTGGACGAATCAAAGGGTGTTCGTCTCCTCATGGACCAATCTACGGGAGTTCATCTCCTCTTTGACCAAACTAAGTTAGTTCGTCTCAACTTTGCTTAATCAATGGGAGTTCGTCTCATCTTGGACCAATCTAACGGAGTTTGTCTCCTCCTGGACAAATCAAAGGGAGTTCGTCTCCTCATGGACCAATCAAAGGGAGTTCGTCTCCTCTTGGACCAATCTAAGTTAGTTCGTCTCATCTTTGCTTAATCAATGGGAGTTCGTCTAATCTTTGCTTAATCAGTGGGATTTTGCCTCCTCTTGCACCAACCAAAGGGAGTTCGTCTCCTCTTGGGCCAATCTAAGTTTGTTCGTCTCATCTTTGCTTAATCAATGGGAGTTCGTCACTTCTTGGACCAACCAAAGGGAGTTCGTCTCCTCTTGGACCAATCTAAGGGAGTTCGTCTCCTCTTGGGCCAATCTAAGTTTGTTCATCTCATCTTTGCTTAATCAATGGGAGTTCGTCTCTCTTGGACCAATCTAACGGAGTTCGTCTCCTCCTGGACGAACCAAAGGGAGTTCGTCTCCTCATGGACCAATCTAAGGGAGTTCGTCTCCTCTTGGACCAATCTAAGTTAGTTCGTCTCATCATTGCTTAATCAGTGGGAGTTCGTCTAATCTTTGCTTAATCAGTGGGATTTTGTCTCCTCTTGGACCAACCAAAGGGAGTTCCTCTCCTCTTGGGCCAATCTAAGTTTGTTCGTCTCATCTTTGCTTAATCATTGGGAGTTTGTCTCCTCTTGGACCAATCTAACGAAGTTCGTCTCCTCTTGGACCAATCTAACGGAGTTCGTCTCCTCTTGGACGAATCAAAGGGTGTTCGTCTCCTGATGGACCAATCTAAGGGAGTTCGTCTCATCTTGGACCAATCTAAGTTAGTTCATCTCATCTTTGCTTAATCAATGGGAGTTCGTCACCTCTTGGACCAACCAAAGGGAGTTCGTCTCCTCTTGGACCAATCTAAGGGAGTTCGTCTCCTCTTGCACCAATCTAACTTAGTTCGTCTCATCTTTGCTTAATCAATGGGAGTTCGTCTAATCTTTGCTTAATCAGTGGGAGTTTGTCTCCTCTTGGACGAACGAAAGGGAGTTCGTCTCCTCTTGGGCCAATCTAAGTTTGTTCGTCTCATCTTTCCTTAATCAATGGGAGTTCGTCTCCTCTTGGACCAATCTAACGGAGTTCGTCTCCTCTTGGACCAATCTAACGGAGTTCGTCTCCTCTTGGACGAATCAAAGGGTGTTCGTCTCCTCATGGACCAATCTAAGGGAGTTCGTCTCCTCTTGGACCAATCTAAGTTAGTTCCTCTCATCTTTGCTTAATCAATTGGACTTCGTCTAATCTTTTCTTAATCAGTACGAGTTTGTCTCCTCTTAGACCAACGAAAGGGAGTTGTCTCCTCTTGGGCTAATCTAAGTTTGTTCGTCTCATCTTTGCTTAATCGATCGGAGATTGTCTCCTCTTGGACCAATCTAACGGAGTTCATCTCCTCTTGGACGAATCAAAGGGTGTTCGTCGCCTCATGGACCAATCTAGGGGAGTTCGTCGCCTCTTAGACCAATCTAAGTTAGTTCATCTCATCTTTGCTTAATCAATGGGAGTTCGTCTCCTTTTGGCCCAATCTAATGGAGTTCGTCTCCTCCTAGACGAATTAAAGGGTGTTCGTCTCCTCATGGACCAATCTAAGGGAGTTCGTCTCCTCTTGGACCAATCTAAGTTAGTTCGTCTCATCTTTGCTTAATCAATGGGAGTTCGTCTAATCTTTGCTTAATCAGTGCGAGTTTGTCTCCTCTTGGACCAACCAAAGGGAGTTCGTCTCGTCTTGGGCCAATCTAAGTTTGTTCGTCTCATCTTTGCTTAATCAATGGGAGTTTGTCTCCTCTTGGACAAATCTAACGGAGTTCATCTCCTCTTGGACCAATCTAATGGAGTTCGTCTCCTCTGGGACGAATCAAAGGGTGTTCGTCTCCTCATGGACCAATCTATGGGAGTTCGTCTCCTCTTTGACCAGTCTAGTTAGTTCATCTCAACTTTGCTTAATCAATTGGAGTTCGTCTCCTCTTGGACCAATCTAACGGAGTTCGTTTCCTCCTGGACAAATCAAAGGGAGTTCGTCTCCTCATGGACCGATCTGAGGGAGGTCGTCTCCTCTTGGACCAATCTAAGTTAGTTCGTCTAATCTTTGCTTAATCAATGGGAGTTCGTCTAATCTTTGCTTAATCAGTGGGAGTTTGTCTCCTCTTGGACCAACCAAAGGGAGTTCATCTCCTCTTGGGCCAATCTAAGTTTGTTCGGCTCATCTTTGCTTAATCAATCGGAGTTCGTCTCCTCATGGACCAATCTAACGGAGTTCGTCCCCTCCTGGACGAGTCAAAGGGAGTTCGTCTCCTCATGGACCAATCTAAGGGAGTTGGTCTCCTCTTGGACCAATCTAAGTTAGTTCGTCTCATCTTCGCTTAATCAATGGGAATTCGTCTAATCTTTGCTTAATCAGTGGGATTTTGTCTCCTCTTGGACCAACCAAAGGGAGTTCCTCTCCTCTTGGGCCAATCTAAGTTTGTTCGTCTCATCTTTGCTTAATCATTGGGAGTTTGTCTCCTCTTGGACCAATCTAACGAAGTTCGTTTCCTCTTGGACCAATCTAACGGAGTTCGTCTCCTCTTGGACGAATCAAAGGGTGTTCGTCTCCTGATGGACCAATCTAAGGGAGTTCGTCTCATCTTGGACCAATCTAAGTAAGTTCATCTCATCTTTGCTTAATCAATGGGAGTTCGTCACTTCTTGGACCAACCAAAGGGAGTTCGTCTCCTCTTGGACCAATCTAAGGGAGTTCGTCTCCTCTTGGGCCAATCTAAGTTTGTTCATCTCATCTTTGCTTAATCAATGGGAGTTCGTCTCTCTTGGACCAATCTAACGGAGTTCGTCTCCTCATGGACGAACCAAAGGGAGTTCGTCTCCTCATGGACCAATCTAAGGGAGTTCGTCTCCTCTTGGACCAATCTAAGTTAGTTCGTCTCATCATTGCTTAATCAGTGGGAGTTCGTCTAATCTTTGCTTAATCTGTGGGAGTTTGTCGCCTCTTCGACCAACCAAAGGGAGTTCGTCTCCTCTTGGGCCAATCTAAGTTTGTTCGTCTCATCTTTGCTTAATCAATCGGAGTTCGTCTCCACATGGACCAATCTAACGGAGTTCGTCTCCTCCTGGACGAATCAAAGGGATTTCGTCTCCTCTTGGACCAATCTAAGGGAGTTCGTCTCCTCTTGGACCAATCTAAGTTAGTTCGTCTCATCTTTGCTTAATCAATGGGAGTTCGTCTAATCTTTGCTTAATCAGTGGGATTTTGTCTCCTCTTGTACCAACCAAAGGGAGTTCCTCTCCTCTTGGGCCAATCTAAGTTTGTTCGTCTCATCTTTGCTTAATCAATGGGAGTTTGTCTCCTCTTGGACCAATCTAACGGATTTCGTCTCCTCTTGGACCAATCTAATGGAGTTCGTCTCCTCTGGGACGAATAAAGGGGTGTTCGTCTCCTCATGGACCAATCTACGGGAGTTCGTCTCCTCTTTGACCAATCTAAGTTAGTTCATCTCAACTTTGCTTAATCAATTGGAGTTCGTCTCCTCTTGGACCAATCTAACGGAGTTCGTTTCCTCCTGGACAAATCAAAGGGAGTTCGTCTCTTCATGGACCGATCTGAGGGAGGTCGTCTCCTCTTGGACCAATCTAAGTTAGTTCGTCTAATCTTTGCTTAATCAATGGGAGTTCGTCTAATCTTTGCTTAATCAGTGGGAGTTTGTCTCCTCTTGGACCAACCAAAGGGAGTTCTTCTCCTCTTGGGCCAATCTAAGTTTGTTCGTCTCATCTTTGCTTAATCAATCGGAGTTCGTCCCCTCATGGACCAATCTAACGGAGTTCGTCCCCTCCTGGACGAATCAAAGGGAGTTCGTCTCCTCATGGACCAATCTAAGGGAGTTTGTGTCCTCTTGGAACAATTTAAGTTACTTCGTCTCATCTTCGCTTAATCAATGGGAATTCGTCTAATCTTTGCTTAATCAGTGGGATTTTGTCTCCTCTTAGACCAACCAAAGGGAGTTCCTCTCCTCTTGGGCCAATCTAAGTTTGTTCGTCTCATCTTTGCTTAATCATTGGGAGTTTGTCTCCTCTTGGACCAATCTAACGAAGTTCATCTCCTCTTGGACCAATCTAACGGAGTTCGTCTCCTCTTGGACGAATCAAATGGTGTTCGTCTCCTGATGGACCAATCTAAGGGAGTTCGTCTCATCTTGGACCAATCTAAGTTAGTTCATCTCATCTTTGCTTAATCAATGGGAGTTCGTCTCCTCTTGGACCAACCAAAGGGAGTTCGTCTCCTCTTGGACCAATCTAAGGGAGTTCGTCTCCTCTTGGGCCAATCTAAGTTTGTTCATCTCATCTTTGCTTAATCAATGGGAGTTCGTCTCTCTTGGACCAATCTAACGGAGTTCGTCTCCTCCTGGACGAACCAAAGGGAGTTCGTCTCCTCATGGACCAATCTAAGGGAGTTCGTCTCCTCTTGGACCAATCCAAGTTAGTTCGTCTTATCTTTGCTTAATCAGTGGGAGTTCGTCTAATCTTTGCTTAATCTGTGGGAGTTTGTCTCCTCTTGGATCAACCAAAGGGAGTTCGTCTCCTCTTGGGCCAATCTAAGTTTGTTCGTCTCATCTTTGCTTAATCAATCGGAGTTCGTCTCCTCATGGACCAATCTAACGGAGTTCGTCTCCTCCTGGACGAATCAAAGGGAGTTCGTCTCCTCATGGACCAATCTAAGGGAGTTTGTCTCCTCTTGGAACAATATAAGTTACTTCGTCTGATCTTCGCTTAATCAATGGGAATTCGTCTAATCTTTGCTTAATCAGTGGGATTTTGTCTCCTCTTAGACCAACCAAAGGGAGTTCCTCTCCTCTTGGGCCAATCTAAGTTTGTTCGTCTCATCTTTGCTTAATCATTGGGAGTTTGTCTCCTCTTGGACCAATCTAACGAAGTTCGTCTCCTCTTGGACCAATCTAACGGAGTTCGTCTCCTCTTGGATGAATCAAAGGGTGTTCGTCTCCTGATGAACCAATCTAAGGGAGTTCGTCTCCTCTTGGACCAATCTAAGTCAGTTCATCTCATCTTTTCCTTAATCAATGGGAGTTCGTGTCCACTTGGACCAACCAAAGGGAGTTCGTCTCCTCTTGGACCAATCTAAGGGAGTTCATCTCCTCTTGGGCCAATCTAAGTTTGTCCGTCTCATCTTTGCTTAATCAATGCGAGTTCGTCTCTCTTGGACCAATCTAACGGAGTTCGTCTCCTCCTGGAGGAACCAAAGGGAGTTCATCTCCTCATGGACCAATCTAAGGGAGTTCGTCTCCTCTTGGACCAATCTAAGTTAGTTCATCTCATCTTTGCTTAATCAATGGGAGTTCGTCTTCTCTTGGACCAACCAAAGGGAGTTCGTCTCCTCTTGGACCAATCTAAGGGAGTTCGTCTCCTCTTGGACCAATCTAAATTAGTTCGTCTCATCTTTGCTTAATCAATGGGAGTTCGTCTAATCATTGCTTAATCAGTGGGAGTTTGTCTACTCTTGGACCAACCAAAGGGAGTTCATCTCCTCTTGGGCCAATCTAAGTTTGTCCGTCTCATCTTTGCTTAATCAGTGGGAGTTTGTCTACTCTTGGACCAACCAAAGGGAGTATGTCTCCTCTTGGACCAATCTAAGGGAGTTCGTCTCCTCTTGGACCAATCTAAGTTAGTTCGTCTCATCTTTGCTTAATCAATGGGAGTTCGTTTAATCTTTGCTTAATCAGTGGGAGTTTGTCTACTCTTGGACCAACCAAAGGGAGTTCATCTCCTCTTGGGTCAATCTAAGTTTGTTCCACTCATCTTTGCTTAATCAATGGGAGTTTGTCTGCTCTTGGACCAATCTAACGAAGTTCGTCTCCTCTTGGACCAATCTAACGGAGTTCGTCTCCTGTTGGACGAATCAAAGGATGTTCGTCTCCTCATGGACCAATCTAAGGAAGTTCGCCTCCTCTTGGACCATTCTAAGTTTGTTCATCTCATCTTTGCTTAATCAATGGGAGTTCGTCTCCTCATGACCAAGCAAAGGCAGTTCGTCTCCTCTTGGACCAATCTAAGGGAGTTCGTCTCCTTTTGGGCCAATCTAAGTTTGTTCGTCTCATCTTTGCGTAATCAATGGGAGTTTGTCTCATCTTTGCATAATCAATGGGAGTTCGTCTAGTCTTGGGCCAATCTAAAATTGTTCGTCTCATCTTTGCTTAATCAATGGGAGTTCGTCTCCTCTAGGACGAATCAAAGGGAGTCCGTCTCCTCTTGGACCAATCTAAGGGTGTTCGTCTCCTCTTAGACCAATAAAAGGGAGGTCGTCTCCTCTTGGACCAATCTAAGTTAGTTCGTCACATCTTTGTTTAATCAAATGGAGATCGTCTCCTCTTGGACCAACAAAAGGGAGTTCGTCTCCTCTCGGACCAAGCTATGGGAGTTCGTCTCATCTTTTCTCAATCTAAGGGTCTCCTCTTGGATTAATCTAAGTTAGTTGGTCTCATCTTTGCTTAATCAAGGGGAGTTCGTCTCCTCTTGGACCAATCTAAGTGTTCGTCTCCTCGTTGCTTAATGTAATGTAATTCGTCTACGCTAGAAACACTCTAAGGGAGTTCGTCTCCTCTGGGACGAATCAAAGGGAGTTCGTCTCCTCATGGACCGATCTAAGGGAGGTCGTCTCCTCTTGGACCAATCTTAGTTAGTTCGTCTCATCTTTGCTTAATCAATGGGAGTTCGTCTAATCTTTGCTTAATCAGTGGGATTTGATCTCCTCTTGGACCAACCAAAGGGAGTTCCTCTCCTCTTGGGCCAATCTAAGTTTGTTCGTCTCATCTTTGCTTAATCAATGGGAGTTCGTCTCCTCTTGGACGAATCAAAGGGAGTTCGTCTCCTCTTGGACCAATCTAAGGCTGTTCGTCTCCTCTTAGACCAATATATGGGAGGTCGTCTCCTCTTGGACCAATCTAAGTTAGTTCGTCTCATCTTTGTTTAATGAATTGGAGATCGTCTCCTCTTGGACCAACCAATGGGAGTTCGTCTCCTCTTGGACCAATCTAAGGGTGTTCGTCTCCTCTTAGACCAATAAAACGGAGGTCGTCTCCTCTTGGACCAATCTAAGTTAGTTCGTCACATCTTTGTTTAATCAATTGGAGATCGTCTCCTCTTGGACCAACAAAAGGGAGTTCGTCTCCTCTTGGACCAAGCTATGGGAGTTCGTCTCATCTTTTCACAATCTAAGGGTCTCCTCTTGGATTAATCTAAGTTAGTTTGTCTCATCTTTGCTTAATCAAGGGGAGTTCGTCTCCACTTGGACCAATGTAAAAGTGTTCGTCTCCTCGTTGCTTAATCTAATGGAATTCGTCTACGCTAGAAACACTCTAAGGGAGTTCGTCTCCTCTGGGACGAATCAAAGGGAGTTCGTCTCCTCATGGACCAATCTAAGGGAGTTCGTCTCCAATTGGACCAATCTAAGTTAGTTCGTCTCATCTTTGCTTAATCAATGGGAGTTCGTCTAATATGTGCTTAATCAGTGGGAGTTGGTCTCCTCTTGGACCAACCAAAGGGAGTTCGTCTCCTCTTGGGCCAATCTAAGTTTGTTCGTCTCATCTTTGTTTAATCAATGGGAGTTTGTCTCCTCTTGGACCAATCTAACGGAGTTCGTCTCCTCTTGGACCAATCTAACGGAGTTCGTCTCCTCTTGGACGAATCAAAGGGTGTTCGTCTCCTCATGGACCAATCTAAGGGAGTTCGTCTCCTCTTGGACCAATCTAAGTTAGTTCATCTCATCTTTGCTTAATCAATGGGAGTTCGTCTCATCTTTGCATAATCAATGGGAGTTCGTCTACTCTTGGGCCAATCTAAGATTGTTCGTCTCATCTTTGCTTAATCAATGGGAGTTCGTCTCCTCTTGGACGAATCAAAGGGAGTTCGTCTCCTCTTGGACCAATCTAAGGGAGTTCGTCTCCTCTTGGGCCAATCTAAGTTTGTTCGTCTCATCTTTGCTTAATCAATGGGAGTTCGTCTACTCTTGGGCCAATATAAGATTGTTCGTCTCATCTTTGCTTAATCAATGGGAGTTCGTCTCCTCTTGGACGAATCAAAGGGAGTTCGTCTCCTCTTGGACCAATCTAAGGCTGTTCGTCTCCTCTTAGACCAATATATGGGAGGTCGTCTCCTCTTGGACCAATCTAAGTTAGTTCGTCTCATCTTTGTTTAATGAATTGGAGATCGTCTCCTCTTGGACCAACCAATGGGAGTTCGTCTCCTCTTGGACCAATCTAAGGGTGTTCGTCTCCTCTTAGACCAATAAAAGGGAGGTCGTCTCCTCTTGGACCAATCTAAGTTAGTTCGTCACATCTTTGTTTAATCAATTGGAGATCGTCTCCTCTTGGACCAACAAAAGGGAGTTCGTCTCCTCTTGGACCAAGCTATGGGAGTTCGTCTCATCTTTTCACAATCTATGGGTCTCCTCTTGGATTAATCTAAGTTAGTTTGTCTCATCTTTGCTTAATCAAGGGGAGTTCGTCTCCACTTGGACCAATGTAAAAGTGTTCGTCTCCTCGTTGCTTAATCTAATGGAATTCGTCTACGCTAGAAACACTCTAAGGGAGTTCGTCTCCTCTGGGACGAATCAAAGGGAGTTCGTCTCCTCATGGACCAATCTAAGGGAGTTCGTCTCCAATTGGACCAATCTAAGTTAGTTCGTCTCATCTTTGCTTAATCAATGGGAGTTCGTCTAATCTGTGCTTAATTAGTGGGAGTTGGTCTCCTCTTGGACCAACCAAAGGGAGTTCGTCTCCTCTTGGGCCAATCTAAGTTTGTTCGTCTCATCTTTGCTTAATCAATGGGAGTTTGTCTCCTCTTGGACCAATCTAACGGAGTTCGTCTCCTCTTGGACCAATCTAACGGAGTTCGTCTCCTCTTGGACGAATCAAAGGGTGTTCGTCTCCTCATGGACCAATCTAAGGGAGTTCGTCTCCTCTTGGACCAATCTAAGTTAGTTCATCTCATCTTTGCTTAATCAATGGGAGTTCGTCTCCTCTTGGACCAACCAAAGTGAGTTCGTCTCCTCTTGGACCAATCTAAGGGAGTTCGTCTTCTCTTGGGCCAATCTAAGTTTGTTCGTCTCATCTTTGCTTAATCAATGGGAGTTCGTCTCATCTTTGCATAATCAATGGGAGTTCGTCTACTCTTGGGCCAATCTAAGATTGTTCGTCTCATCTTTGCTTAATCAATGGGAGTTCGTCTCCTCTTGGACGAATCAAAGGGAGTTCGTCTCCTCTTGGACCAATCTAAGGGAGTTCGTCTCCTCTTGGGCCAATCTAAGTTTGTTCGTCTCGTCTTTGCTTAATCAATGGGAGTTCGTCTCATCTTTGCATAATCAATGGGAGTTCGTCTACTCTTGGGCCAATATAAGATTGTTCGTCTCATCTTTGCTTAATCAATGGGAGTTCGTCTCCTCTTGGACGAATCAAAGGGAGTTCGTCTCCTCTTGGACCAATCTAAGTTAGTTCGTCTTATCTTTGTTTAATGAATTGGAGATCGTCTCCTCTTGGACGAACCAATGGGAGTTCGTCTCCTCTTGGACCAAGCTATGGGAGTGCGTCTCATCGTTTCACAATCTAAGGGAGTTCGTCTCCTCTTGGACCAATCTAAGTTGGATCGTCTCATCTTTGCTTAATCAATGGGAGTTCGTCTAATCTTTGCTTAATCAGTGGGAGTTTGTCTCCTCTTGGACCAACCCAAGGGAGTTCGTCTCCTCTTGGGCTAATCTAAGTTTGTTCGTCTCATCTTTGCTTAATCAATCGGAGATTGTCTCCACTTGGACCAATCTAACGGAGTTCGTCTCCTCTTGGACGAATCATAGGGTGTTCGTCGCCTCATGGACCAATCTATGGGAGTTCGTCTCCTCTTGGGCCAATCTAAGTTAGTTCATCTCATCTTTGCTTAATCAATGGGAGTTCATCTACTTTTGGCCCAATCTAATGGAGTTCGTCTCCTCCTGGACGAATCAAAGGGTGTTCTTCTCCTCATGGACCAATCTAAGGGAGTTCGTCTCCTCTTGGACCAATCTAAGTTTCTCCGTCTCATCTTTGCTTAATCAATGGGAGTTCGTCTAATCTTTGCTTAATCAGTGGGAGTTTGTCTCCTCTTGGACCAACCAAAGAAATTTCGTCTCGTCTTGGCCAATCTAAGTTTGTTCGTCTCATCTTTGCTTAATCAATGAGAGTTTGTCTCCTCTTGGACCAATCTAACGGAGTTCGTCTCCTCTTGGACCAATCTAACGAAGTTTCTCTCCTCTTGGACGAATCAAAGGGTGTTCGTCTCCTCATGGACCAATCTACGGGAGTTCATCTCCTCTTTGACCAAACTAAGTTAGTTCGTCTCAACTTTGATTAATCAATGGGAGTTCGTCTCCTCTTGGACCAATCTAACGGAGTTTGTCTCCTCCTGGACAAATCAAAGGGAGTTCGTCTCCTCATGGACCAATCAAAGGGAGTTCGTCTCCTCTTGGACCAATCTAAGTTAGTTCGTCTCATCTTTGCTTAATCAATGGGAGTTCGTCTAATCTTTGCTTAATCAGTGGGATTTTGCCTCCTCTTGCACCAACCAAAGGGAGTTCGTCTCCTCTTGGGCCAATCTAAGTTTGTTCGTCTCATCTTTGCTTAATCAATGGGAGTTCGTCACTTCTTGGACCAACCAAAGGGAGTTCGTCTCCTCTTGGACCAATCTAAGGGAGTTCGTCTCCTCTTGGGCCAATCTAAGTTTGTTCATCTCATCTTTGCTTAATCAATGGGAGTTCGTCTCTCTTGGACCAATCTAACGGAGTTCGTCTCCTCCTGGACGAACCAAAGGGAGTTCGTCTCCTCATGGACCAATCTAAGGGAGTTCGTCTCCTCTTGGACCAATCTAAGTTAGTTCGTCTCATCTTTGCTTAATCAATGGGAGTTCGTCTAATCTTTGCTTAATCAGTGGGATTTTGCCTCCTCTTGCACCAACCAAAGGGAGTTCGTCTCCTCTTGGGCCAATCTAAGTTTGTTCGTCTCATCTTTGCTTAATCAATGGCAGTTTGTCTCCTCTTTTTGACCTATCTAATGGAGTTCGACTCCTCTTGGACGAATCAAAGGTTGTTCGTCTCCTCATGGACCAATCTATGGGAGTTCGTCTCCTCTTTGACCAATCTAAGTTAATTCATCTCATCTTTGCTTAATCAATGGGAGTTCGTCTCCTCTTGGACCAATCTAAGGGTGTTCGTCTCCTCTTGGACCAATCTACGGGAGTTCATCTCCTCTTTGACCAAACTAAGTTAGTTCGTCTCAACTTTGCATAATCAATGGGAGTTCGTCTCCTCTTGGACCAATCTAACGGAGTTTGTCTCCTCCTGGACAAATCAAAGGGAGTTCGTCTCCTCATGGACCAATCAAAGGGAGTTCGTCTCCTCTTGGACCAATCTAAGTTAGTTCGTCTCATCTTTGCTTAATCAATGGGAGTTCGTCTAATCTTTGCTTAATCAGTGGGATTTTGCCTCCTCTTGCACCAACCAAAGGGAGTTCGTCTCCTCTTGGGCCAATCTAAGTTTGTTCGTCTCATCTTTGCTTAATCAATGGCAGTTTGTCTCCTCTTTTTGACCTATCTAATGGAGTTCGACTCCTCTTGGACGAATCAAAGGTTGTTCGTCTCCTCATGGACCAATCTATGGGAGTTCGTCTCCTCTTTGACCAATCTAAGTTAATTCATCTCATCTTTGCTTAATCAATGGGAGTTCGTCTCCTCTTGGACCAATCTAAGGGTGTTCGTCTCCTCTTGGACCAATCTAAGTTAGTTCGTCTCATCTTTGCTTAAGCAATGGGAGTTCGTCTAATCGATGCTTAATCAGTGGAAGTTTGTCTCCTCTTCGACCAACCAAAGGGAGTTCGTTTCCTCTTGGGCTAATCTAAATTTGTTCGTCTCATCTTTGCTTAATCAATCGGAGATTGTCTCCACTTGGACCAATCTAACGGAGTTCGTCTCCTCTAGGACGAATCAATGGTCGATCTTCTCCTCATGGACCAATCTATTGGAGTTCGGCTCCTCTTTGACCAATCTAAGTTAGTTCGTCTCATCTTTGCTTAATCCATGGGAGTTCGTCTCCTTTTGGCCCAATCTAATGGAGTTCGTCTCCTCCTGGACGAATCAAAGGGTGTTCGTTTCCTCATGGACCAAGCGAAGGGAGTTCGTCTCCTCTTGGACCAATTTAAGTTAGTTTGTCTCATCTTTGCTTAATCAATGGGAGTTCGTCTAATCTTTGCTTAATCAATGCGAGTTTGTCTCCTTTTGGACCAACCAAAGGGAGTTCGTCTTGTCTTGGGCCAATCTAAGTTTGTTCGTCTCATCTTTGCTTAATCAATGGGAGTTTGTCTCCTCTTGAACCAATCTAACGGAGTTCGTCTCCTCTTGGACCAATCTAACGGAGTTCGTCTCCTCTGGGACGAATCAAAGGGTGTTCGTCTCCTCATGGACCAATCTACGGGAGTTCATCTCATCTTTGACCAATCTAAGTTAGTTCATCTCATCTTTGCTTAATCAATTGGAGTTCGTCTCGTCTTGGACCAATCTAACAGAGTTCGTTTCCTCCTGGACAAATCAGAGGGAGTTCGTCTCCTCATGGACCGATCTAAGGGAGGTCGTCTCCTCTTGGACCAATCTAAGTTAGTTCGTCTCATCTTTGCTTAATCAATGGGAGTTCGTCTAATCTTTGCTTAATCAGTGGGATTTTGTCTCCTCTTGGGCCAAGCAAAGGGACTTCCTCTCCTGTTGGGCCAATCTAAGTTTGTTCGTCTCATCTTTGCTTAATCAATGGGAGTTTGTCTCCTCTTGGACCAATCTAACGGAGTTCGTCTCCTCTTGGACCAATCTAACGTAGTTCGTCTCCTCTTGGACCAATCTAACGTAGTTCGTCTCCTCTTGGACGAATCAAAGGTTGTTCGTCTCCTCATGGACCAATCTATGGGAGTTCGGTCCTCTTTGACCAATCTAAGTTAGTTCGTCTCATCTTTGCTTAATCAATGGGAGTTCGTCTCCTCATGAACCAATCTAACGGAGTTCGTCTCCTCCTGGACGAATCAAAGGGAGTTCGTCTCCTCATGGACTAATCTAAGGGAGTTCGTCTCCTCTTGGACCAATCTAAGTTAGTTCGTCTCGTCTTTGCTTAATCAATGGGAGTACGTCTCCTCATGAACCAATCTAACGGAGTTCGTCTCCACCTGGACGAATCAAAGGGAGTTCATCTCCTCATAGACCAATCTAAGGGAGTTCGTCTCCTCTTGGACCAATCTAAGTTAGTTCGTCTCATCTTTGCTTAATCAATGGGAGTTCGTCTAAACTTTGGTTAATCAGTGGGTGTTTGTCTCCTCTTGGACCAACCAAAGGGAGTTCGTCTCCTCTTAGGCCAATCTAAGTTTGTTCGTCTCATCTTTGCTTAATCAATCGGAGTTCATCTCCTCATGGACCAATCTAACGGAGTTCGTCTCCTCCTGGACCAACCAAAGGGAGTTCCTCTCCTCTTGGGCCAATCTAAGTTTGTTCGTCTCATCTTTGCTTAATCAATGGGAGTTCGTCTCCTCTTTTTGACCAATCTAACGGAGTTCGTCTCCTCTTGGACCAATCTAACGGAGTTCGTCTCCTCTTGGATGAATCAAAGGTTGTTCGTCTCCTCATGGACCAATCTATGGGAGTTCGTCTCCTCTTTTACCAATCTAAGTTAATTCATCTCATCTTTGCTTAATCAATGGGAGTTCGTCTCCTCTTGCACCATTGTAAAAGTGTTCGTCTCCTCGTTGCTTAATCTAATGGAATTCTTCTACTCTAGAAACACTCTAAGGGAGTTCGTCTGCTCTTGGACCAATCTAAGTTAGTTTGTCTTATCTTTGCTTAATCAATGGGAGTTCGTCTCCTCTTGGACCAATGTAAAAGTGTTCGTCTCCTCGTAGCTTAATCTAATGGAATTCGTCTACGCTAGAAACATTCTAAGGGAGTTCGTCTCCTCTTGGACGAATCAAAGGGAGTTCGTCTCCTCATGGACCAATCTAAGGGAGTTCGTCTCCTCTTAGACCAATCTAAGTTAGTTCGTCTCATCTTTGCTTAATCAATGGGAGTTCGTCTAATCTTTGCTTAATCTGTGGGAGTTTGTCTCCTCTTGGACCAACCAAAGGGAGTTCATCTCCTCTTGGGCCAATCTAAGTTTGTTCGTCTCATCTTTGCTTAATCAATGGGAGTTTGTCTCCTCTTGGACCAATCTAACGGAGTTCGTCTCCTCTTGGACCAATCTAACGGAGTTCGTCTCCTCTTGGACGAATCAAAGGGTGTTCGTCTCCTGATGGACCAATCTAAGGGAGTTCGTCTCCTCTTGCACCAATCTAAGTTAGTTCATCTCATCTTTGCTTAATCAATGGGAGTTCGTCTCCTCTTGGACCAACCAAAGGGAGTTCGTCTCCTCTTGGACCAATCTAAGGGAGTTCGTCTCCTCTTGGGCCAATCTAAGTTTGTTCATCTCATCTTTGCTTAATCAATGAGAGTTTGTCTCCTCTTTGACCAATCTAACGGAGTTCGTCTCCTCTTGGACCAATCTAACGGAGTTCGTCTCCTCTTGGACGAGTCAAAGGGTGTTCGTTTCCTCATGGACCAATCTACGGGAGTTCGTCTCCTCTTTGACCAAACTAAGTTAGTTCATCTCATCTTTGCTTAATCAATGGGAGTTCGTCTCCTCTTCGACCAATCTAACGGAGTTCGTCTCCTCCTGGACAAATCAAAGGGAGTTCGTCTCCTCATGGACCAATCAAACGGAGTTCGTCTCCTCTTGGACCAATCCAAGTTAGTTTGTCTCATCTTTGCTTAATCAATGGGAGTTCTTCTAATCTTTGCTTAATCAGTGGGATTTTGTCTCCTCTTGGACCAACCAAAGGGAGTTCGTCTCCCCTTGGGCCAATCTAAGTTTGTTCGTCTCATCTTTGCTTAATCAATCTGTCGGAGTTTGTCTCCTCTTTTTGATCAATCTGTCGGAGTTCGTCTCCTCTTGGACGAATCAAAGGGTGTTCGTCGCCTCATGGACCAATCTATGGGAGTTCGTCTCCTCTTGGACCAATCTAAGTTAGTTCATCTCATCTTTGCTTAATCAATGGGAGTACGTCTCCTTTTGGCCCAATTTAATGGAGTTCGTCTCCTCCTGGACGAATCAAAGGGTGTTCGTCTCCTCCTGGACCAATCTAAGGGAGTTCGTCTCCTCTTGCACCAATCTAAGTTAGTTCGTCTCATCTTTGCTTAATCAATGGGAGTTCGCCTAATCTTTGCTTAATCAGTGCGAGTTTGTCTCCTCTTGGACCAACCAAAGGGAGTTCGTCTCGTCTTGGGCCAATCTAAGTTTGTTCGTCTCATCTTTGCTTAATCAATTGGAGTTTGTCTCCTCTTGGACCAATCTAACGAAGTTCGTCTCCTCTTGGACCAATCTAACGGAGTTCGTCTCCTCTTGGACGAATCAAAGGGTGTTCGTCTCCTGATGGAGCAATCTAAGGGAGTTCGTCTCCTCTTGGGCCAATCTAAGTTAGTTCATCTCATCTTTGCTTAATTAATGGGAGTTCGTCACCTCTTGGACCAACGAAAGGGAGTTCATCTCTTCTTGGACCAATCTAAGGGAGTTCGTCTCCTCTTGGACCAATCTAAGTTTCTCCGTCTCATCTTTGCTTAATCAATGGGAGTTCGTCTAATCTTTGCTTAATCAGTGGGAGTTTGTCTCCTCTTGGACCAACCAAAGAAATTTCGTCTCGTCTTGGCCAATCTAAGTTTGTTCGTCTCATCTTTGCTTAATCAATGAGAGTTTGTCTCCTCTTGGACCAATCTAACGGAGTTCGTCTCCTCTTGGACCAATCTAACGGAGTTCGTCTCCTCTGGGAAAAATCAAAGGGTGTTCGTCTCCTCATGGACCAATCTATGGGAGTTCGTCTCCTCTTTGACCAATCTAAGTTAGTTCATCTCATCTTTGCTTAATCAATGGGAGTTCGTCTCCTCTTGGACCAATATAACGGAGTTCGTTTCCTCCTGGACAAATTAAAGGGAGTTCGTCTCCTCATGGACCGATCTAAGGGAGGTCGTCTCCTCTTGGACCAATCTTAGTTAGTTCGTCTCATCTTTGCTTAATCAATGGGAGTTCGTCTAATCTTTGCTTAATCAGTGGGATTTTGTCTCCTCTTGGACCAACCAAAGGGAGTTCCTCTCCTCTTGGGCCAATCTAAGTTTGTTCGTCTCATCTTTGCTTAATCAATGGGAGTTTGTCTCCTCTTGGACCAATCTAACGGTGTTCGTCTCCTCTTGGACGAATCAAAGGGTGTTCGTCTCCTGATGGACCAATCTAAGGGAGTTCGTCTCCTCTTGGACCAATCTAAGTTAGTTCATCTCATCTTTGCTTAATCAATGGGAGTTCGTCTCCTCTTGGACCAACCAAAGGGAGTTCGTCTCCTCTTGGACCAATCTGAGGGAGTTCGTCTCCTTTTGGGCAAATCTAAGTTTGTTCGTCTTATCTTTGCGTAATCAATGGTACTTCGTCCCATCTTTGCATAATCAATGGGAGTTCGTCTACTCTTGGGCCAATCTAAGATTGTTCGTCTCATCTTTGCTTTAATCAATGGGAGTTCGTCTCCTCTAGGACGAATCAAAGGGAGTCCGTCTCCTCTTGGACCAATCTAAGGGTGTTCGTCTCCTCTTAGACTAATCTAAGGGAGTTCGTCTCCTCTTGGACCAATCTAAGTTAGTTCATCTCATCTTTGCTTAATCAATGGGAGTTCGTCTCCTCTTGGACCAATCTAACGAAGTTCGTCTCCTCCTGGACGAATCAAAGGGAGTTCGTCTCCTCATGGACCAATCTAAGGAAGTTCGTCTCCTCTTGGTCCAATCTAAGTTAATTCTTTTCATCTTTGCTTAATCAATGGGAGTTCGTCTAATATTTGCTTAATCAGTGGGAGTTTGTCTCCTCTTGGACCAACCAAAGGGAATTCGTCTCCTCTTGGGCCAATCTAAGTTTGTTCGTCTCATCTTTGCTTAATCAATGGGAGTTTGTCTCCTCTTGGACCAATCTAACGGAGTTCGTCTCCACTTGGACCAATCTAACGGAGTTCGTCTCCTCTTGGACGAATCAAAGGGTGTTCGTCTCCTCATGGACCAAACTAAGGGAGTTCGTCTCCTCTTGGACCAATCTAAGTTAGTTCGTCTCATCTTTGCTTAATCAATGCGAGATCGTCTAATCTTTGCTTAATCAGTGGGATTTGATCTCCTCTTGGACCAACCAAAGGGAGTTCCTCTCCTCTTGGGCCAATCTAAGTTTGTTCGTCTCATCTTTGCTTAATCATTGGGAGTTTGTCTCCTCTTGGACCAATCTAACGAAATTCGTCTCCTCTTGGACCAATCTAACGGAGTTCGTCTCCGCTTGGACGAATCAAATGGTGTTCGTCTCCTGATGGACCAATCTAAGGGAGTTCGTCTCCTCTTGGACCAATCTAAGTTAGTTCATCTCATCTTTGCTTAATTAATGGGAGTTCGTCACCTCTTGGACCAACCAAAGGGAGTTCATCTTCTCTTGGACCCATCTAAGGGAGTTCGTCTCCTCTTGGGCCAATCTAAGTTTGTTCATCTCATCTTTGCTAAATCAATGGGAGTTCGTCTCTCTTGGACCAATCTACCGGAGTTCGTCTCCTCTTGGACGAATCAAAGGGAGTTCGTCTCCTCATGGACCAATCTAAGGGAGTTCGTCTCCTCTTGGACCAATCTAAGTTAGTTCGTCTCATCTTTGCTTAATCAATGGGAGTTCGTCTAATCTTTGCTTAATCAGTTTGAGTTTGTCTCCTCTTGGACCAACTAAAGGGAGTTCGTCTCCTCTTGGGCCAATCTAAGTTTGTTCGTCTCATCTTTGCTTAATCAATGGGAGTTTGTCTCCTCTTGGACCAATCTAACGGAGTTCGTCTCCACTTGGACCAATCTAACGGAGTTCGTCTCCTCTTGGACGAATCAAAGGGTGTTCGTCTCCTCATGGACCAATCTAAGGGAGTTCGTCTTCTCTTGGACCAATCTAGGTTAGTTGATCTCATCTATGCTTAATCAATGGGAGTTCGTATAATCTTTGCTTAATCAGTGGGAGTTTGTCTCCTCTTAGACCAACCAAAGGGAGTTCGTCTCCTCTTGGTCTAATCTAAGTTTGTTCGTCTCATCTTTGCTTAAGCAATCGGAGATTGTCTCCTCTTGGACCAATCTAACGGAGTTCATCTCCTCTTGGACCAATCTATGGGAGTTCGTCTCCTCTTTGACCAATCTAAGTTACTTCGTCTCATCTTTGCTTAATCAATGGGAGTTCGTCCCCTCACGGACCAATCTAACGGAGTTCGTCTCCTCTTGGACCAATCTATGGGAGTTCGTCTCCTCTTTGACCAATCTAAGTTAGTTCGTCTCATCTTTGCTTAATCAATGGGAGTTCGTCTCCTCACGGACCAATCTAACGGAGTTCGTCTCCTCCTGGCCGAATCAAAGGGAGTTTGTCTCCACATGGACCAATCTAAGAGAGTTCGTCTCCTCCTGGACAAATCTAAGTTAGTTCGTCTCATCTTTGCTTAATCAATGGGAGTTCGTCTAATCTTTGCTTAATCAGTGGGAGTTTGTCTCCTCTTGGACCAACTAAAGTGAGTTCGTCTCCTCTTGGGCCAATGTAAGTTTGTTCGTCTCATCTTTGCTTATTCAATCGGAGTTCGTCTCCTCATGGACCAATCCAACGGAGTTCGTCTCCTCCTGGACGAATCAAAGGGAGTTCGTCTCCTCATGCACCAATCTAAGGGTGTTCGTCTCCTCTTGGACCAATCTAAGTTAGTTCGTCTCATGTTTGCATAATCAATGGGAGTTCGTCTAATCTTTGCTTAATCAGTGGGATTTGATCTCCTCTTGGACCAACCAAAGGGAGTTCCTCTCCTCTTGGGCCAATCTAAGTTTGTTCGTCTCATCTTTGCTTAATCATTGGGAGTTTGTTTCCTCTTGGACCAATCTAACGAAGTTCGTCTCCTCTTGGACCAATCTAAGGGAGTTCGTCTCCTCTTGGACGAATCAAAGGGTGTTCGTCTCCTGATGGATCAATCTAAGGGAGTTCGTCTCTTCTTGGACCAATCTAAGTTAGTTCATCTCATCTTTGCTTAAATAATGGGAGTTCGTCACCTCTTGGACCAACCAAAGGGAGTTCATCTCCTCTTGGACCCATCTAAGGGAGTTCGTCTCCTCTTAGACTAATCTAAGGGAGTTCGTCTCCTCTTGGACCAATCTAAGTTAGTTCATCTCATCTTTGCTTAATCAATGGGAGTTCGTCTCCTCTTGGACCAATCTAACGAAGTTCGTCTCCTCCTGGACGAATCAAAGGGAGTTCGTCTCCTCATGGACCAATCTAAGGAAGTTCGTCTCCTCTTGGTCCAATCTAAGTTAATTCTTTTCATCTTTGCTTAATCAATGGGAGTTCGTCTAATATTTGCTTAATCAGTGGGAGTTTGTCTCCTCTTGGACCAACCAAAGGGAATTCGTCTCCTCTTGGGCCAATCTAAGTTTGTTCGTCTCATCTTTGCTTAATCAATGGGAGTTTGTCTCCTCTTGGACCAATCTAACGGAGTTCGTCTCCACTTGGACCAATCTAACGGAGTTCGTCTCCTCTTGGACGAATCAAAGGGTGTTCGTCTCCTCATGGACCAAACTAAGGGAGTTCGTCTCCTCTTGGACCAATCTAAGTTAGTTCGTCTCATCTTTGCTTAATCAATGCGAGATCGTCTAATCTTTGCTTAATCAGTGGGATTTGATCTCCTCTTGGACCAACCAAAGGGAGTTCCTCTCCTCTTGGGCCAATCTAAGTTTGTTCGTCTCATCTTTGCTTAATCATTGGGAGTTTGTCTCCTCTTGGACCAATCTAACGAAATTCGTCTCCTCTTGGACCAATCTAACGGAGTTCGTCTCCGCTTGGACGAATCAAATGGTGTTCGTCTCCTGATGGACCAATCTAAGGGAGTTCGTCTCCTCTTGGACCAATCTAAGTTAGTTCATCTCATCTTTGCTTAATTAATGGGAGTTCGTCACCTCTTGGACCAACCAAAGGGAGTTCATCTTCTCTTGGACCCATCTAAGGGAGTTCGTCTCCTCTTGGGCCAATCTAAGTTTGTTCATCTCATCTTTGCTAAATCAATGGGAGTTCGTCTCTCTTGGACCAATCTACCGGAGTTCGTCTCCTCTTGGACGAATCAAAGGGAGTTCGTCTCCTCATGGACCAATCTAAGGGAGTTCGTCTCCTCTTGGACCAATCTAAGTTAGTTCGTCTCATCTTTGCTTAATCAATGGGAGTTCGTCTAATCTTTGCTTAATCAGTTTGAGTTTGTCTCCTCTTGGACCAACTAAAGGGAGTTCGTCTCCTCTTGGGCCAATCTAAGTTTGTTCGTCTCATCTTTGCTTAATCAATGGGAGTTTGTCTCCTCTTGGACCAATCTAACGGAGTTCGTCTCCACTTGGACCAATCTAACGGAGTTCGTCTCCTCTTGGACGAATCAAAGGGTGTTCGTCTCCTCATGGACCAATCTAAGGGAGTTCGTCTTCTCTTGGACCAATCTAGGTTAGTTGATCTCATCTATGCTTAATCAATGGGAGTTCGTATAATCTTTGCTTAATCAGTGGGAGTTTGTCTCCTCTTAGACCAACCAAAGGGAGTTCGTCTCCTCTTGGTCTAATCTAAGTTTGTTCGTCTCATCTTTGCTTAAGCAATCGGAGATTGTCTCCTCTTGGACCAATCTAACGGAGTTCATCTCCTCTTGGACCAATCTATGGGAGTTCGTCTCCTCTTTGACCAATCTAAGTTACTTCGTCTCATCTTTGCTTAATCAATGGGAGTTCGTCCCCTCACGGACCAATCTAACGGAGTTCGTCTCCTCTTGGACCAATCTATGGGAGTTCGTCTCCTCTTTGACCAATCTAAGTTAGTTCGTCTCATCTTTGCTTAATCAATGGGAGTTCGTCTCCTCACGGACCAATCTAACGGAGTTCGTCTCCTCCTGGCCGAATCAAAGGGAGTTTGTCTCCACATGGACCAATCTAAGAGAGTTCGTCTCCTCCTGGACAAATCTAAGCTAGTTCGTCTCATCTTTGCTTAATCAATGGGAGTTCGTCTAATCTTTGCTTAATCAGTGGGAGTTTGTCTCCTCTTGGACCAACTAAAGTGAGTTCGTCTCCTCTTGGGCCAATGTAAGTTTGTTCGTCTCATCTTTGCTTATTCAATCGGAGTTCGTCTCCTCATGGACCAATCCAACGGAGTTCGTCTCCTCCTGGACGAATCAAAGGGAGTTCGTCTCCTCATGCACCAATCTAAGGGTGTTCGTCTCCTCTTGGACCAATCTAAGTTAGTTCGTCTCATGTTTGCATAATCAATGGGAGTTCGTCTAATCTTTGCTTAATCAGTGGGATTTGATCTCCTCTTGGACCAACCAAAGGGAGTTCCTCTCCTCTTGGGCCAATCTAAGTTTGTTCGTCTCATCTTTGCTTAATCATTGGGAGTTTGTTTCCTCTTGGACCAATCTAACGAAGTTCGTCTCCTCTTGGACCAATCTAAGGGAGTTCGTCTCCTCTTGGACGAATCAAAGGGTGTTCGTCTCCTGATGGATCAATCTAAGGGAGTTCGTCTCTTCTTGGACCAATCTAAGTTAGTTCATCTCATCTTTGCTTAAATAATGGGAGTTCGTCACCTCTTGGACCAACCAAAGGGAGTTCATCTCCTCTTGGACCCATCTAAGGGAGTTCGTCTCCTCTTGGGCCAATCTAAGTTTGTTCATCTCATCTTTGCTAGATCAATGGGAGTTCGTCTCTCTTGGACCAATCTAACGGAGTTCGTCTCCTCCTGAACGAATCAAAGGGAGTTCGTCTCCTCATGGACCAATCTAAGGGAGTTCGTCTCCTCTTGGACTAATCTAAGTTAGTTCGTCTCATCTTTGCTTAATCAAGGGGAGTTCGTCTAATCTTTGCTTAATCCGAGGGAGTTTGTCTCCTTTTGTACCAACCAAAGGGAGTTCGTCTCGTCTTGGGCCAATCTAGGTTTGTTCGTCTCATCTTTGCTTAATCAATGGGAGTTTGTATCCTCTTGGACCAATCTAGCGGAGTTCGTCTCCTCTTGGACCAATCTAACGGAGTTCGTCTCCTCTTGGACGAATCAAAGGGTGTTCGTCTCCTCATGGACCAATCTAAGGGAGTTCGTCTTCTCTTGGACCAATCTAGGTTAGTTGATCTCATCTATGCTTAATCAATGGGAGTTCGTATAATCTTTGCTTAATCAGTGGGAGTTTGTCTCCTCTTAGACCAACCAAAGGGAGTTCGTCTCCTCTTGGTCTAATCTAAGTTTGTTCGTCTCATCTTTGCTTAAGCAATCGGAGATTGTCTCCTCTTGGACCAATCTAACGGAGTTCGTCTCCTCTTGGACCAAGCTATGGGAGTTCGTCTCCTCTTTGACCAATCTAAGTTACTTCGTCTCATCTTTGCTTAATCAATGGGAGTTCGTCCCCTCACGGACCAATCTAACGGAGTTCGTCTCCTCTTGGACCAATCTATGGGAGTTCGTCTCCTCTTTGACCAATCTAAGTTAGTTCGTCTCATCTTTTCTTAATCAATGGGAGTTCGTCTCCTCACGGACCAATCTAACGGAGTTCGTCTCCTCCTGGCCGAATCAAAGGGAGTTTGTCTCCACATGGACCAATCTAAGAGAGTTCGTCTCCTCTTGGACAAATCTAAGTTAGTTCGTCTCATCTTTGCTTAATCAATGGGAGTTCGTCTAATCTTTGCTTAATCAGTGGGAGTTTGTCTCCTCTTGGACTAACTAAAGTGAGTTCGTCTCCTCTTGGGCCAATGTAAGTTTGTTCGTCTCATCTTTGCTTATTCAATCGGAGTTCGTCTCCTCATGGACCAATCCAACGGAGTTCGTCTCCTCCTGGACGAATCAAAGGGTGTTCGTCTCCTCATGGAACTATCTAAGGGTGTTTGTCTCCTCTTGGACCAATCTAAGTTAGTTCGTCTCATCTTTGCATAATCAATGGGAGTTCGTCTAATCTTTGCTTAATCAGTGGGATTTGATCTCCTCTTGGACCAACCAAAGGGAGTTCCTCTCCTCTTGGGCCAATCTAAGTTTGTTCGTCTCATCTTTGCTTAATCATTGGGAGTTTGTTTCCTCTTGGACCAATCTAACGAAGTTCGTCTCCTCTTGGACCAATCTAAGGGCGTTCGTCTCCTCTTGGACGAATCAAAGGGTGTTCGTCTCCTGATGGATGAATCTAAGGGAGTTCGTCTCTTCTTGGACCAATCTAATTTAGTTCATCTCATCTTTGCTTAAATAATGGGAGTTCGTCACCTCTTGGACCAACCAAAGGGTGTTCATCTCCTCTTGGACCCATCTAAGGGAGTTCGTCTCCTCTTGGGCCAATCTAAGTTTGTTCATCTCATCTTTGCTAGATCAATGGGAGTTCGTCTCTCTTGGACCAATCTAACGGAGTTCGTCTCCTCCTGAACGAATCAAAGGGAGTTCGTCTCCTCATGGACCAATCTAAGGGAGTTCGTCTCCTCTTGGACTAATCTAAGTTAGTTCGTCTCATCTTTGCTTAATCAAGGGGAGTTCGTCTAATCTTTGCTTAATCCGAGGGAGTTTGTCTCCTTTTGTACCAACCAATGGGAGTTCGTCACGTCTTGGGCCAATCTAGGTTTGTTCGTCTCATCTTTGCTTAATCAATGGGAGTTTGTATCCTCTTGGACCAATCTAGCGGAGTTCGTCTCCTCTTGGACCAATCTAACGGAGTTCGTCTCTCTTGGGACGAATCAAAGGGTGTTCGTCTCCTCATGGACCAATCTACGGGAGTTCGTCTCCTCTTGGACCAATCTAAGTTAGTTCGTCTCATCTTTGCTTAATCAATGGGAGTTCGTCTAATCTTTGCTTAATCAGTGGGATTTGATTCCCTCTTGGACCAACCAAAGGGAGTTCCTCTCCTCTTGGGCCAATCTAAGTTTGTTCGTCTCCTCTTGGACCAATCTAAGTTAGTTCATCTCATCTTTGCTTAATCAATGGGAGGTCGTCTCCTCTTGGACCAATCTAACGGAGTTCGTTACCTCCTGGACAAATCAAAGGGAGTTCGTCTCCTCATGGACTGATCTAAGGGAGCTCGTCTCCTCTTGGACCAATTTAAGTTAGTTCTCTCATCTTTGCTTAATCAATGGGAGTTCGTCTAATCTTTGCTTAATCAGTGGGATTTTGTCTCCTCTTGGACCAACCAAAGGGAGTTCGTCTCCTCTTGGGGCAATCTAAGTTTGTTCGTCTCATCTTTGCTTAATCAATCGGAGTTCGTCTGCTCATGGACCAATCTAACGGAGTTCGTCTCCTCCTGGACGAATCAAAGGGAGTTCGTCTCCTCATGGACCAATCTAAGGGAGTTCGTCTCCTCTTGGACGAATCTAAGTTAGTTCGTCTCATCGTTGCTTAATCAATGGGAGTTCATCTAATCTTTGCTTAATCAGAGGGATTTTGTCTCCTCTTGGACCAACCAAAGGGAGTTCCTCTCCTCTTAGGCCAATCTAAGTTAGTTCGTCTGATCTTTGCTTAATCAATGGGAGTTTGTCTCCTCTTGGACCAATCTAACGGAGTTCGTCTCCTCTTGGACAAATCTAACGGAGTTCGTCTCCTCTTGGACGAATTAAAGGTTGTTCGTCTCCTCATGGACCAATCTATAGGAGTTCGTCTCCTCTTTTACCAATCTAAGTTAGTTCGTCTCATCTTTGCTTAATCAATGGGAGTTCGTCTCCTCATGGACCATTCTAACGGAGTTCGTCCCCCCTGGACGAATCAAAGGGAGTTCGTCTCCTCATGGACAAATCTAAGGGAGTTCGTCTCCTCTTGGACCAATCTAAGTTAGTTCCTCTCATCTTTGCTTAATCAATGGCAGTTCGTCTAATCTTTGTTTAATCAGTGGGAGTTTGTCTCCTCTTGGACCAACCAAAGGGAGTTCGTCACCTCTTGGGCCAATCTAAGTTAGTTCGTCTCATCTTTGCTTAATCAATGGGAGTTTGTCTAATCTTTGCTTGATCAGTCGGAGTTCGTCTCCTCATGGACCAATCTAGCGAAGTTCGTCACCTCCTGGACGAATCAAAGGGAGTTCGTCTCCTCTTGGACAAATCTAAGTTAGTTCGTCTCATCTTTGCTTAATCAATGCGAGTTCGTCTAATCTTTGCTTAATCAGTGGGAGTTTGTCTCCTCTTGGACCAACTAAATTGAGTTCGTCTCCTCTTGGGCCAATGTAAGTTTGTTCGTCTCATCTTTGCTTAATCAATCGGGGTTCGTCTCCTCTTGGACCAATCTAACGGAGTTCGTCTCCTCTTGGACGAATCAAAGGGTGTTCGTCTCCTGATGGAGCAATCTAAGGGAGTTCGTCTCCTCTTGGACCAATCTAAGTTAGTTCATCTCATCTTTGCTTAATTAATGGGAGTTCGTCACCTCTTGGACCAACGAAAGGGAGTTCATCTCTTCTTGGACCAATCAATGGGAGTTCGTCTCCTCTTGGACCAATCTAAGTTAGTTCATCTCATCTTTGCTTAATTAATGGGAGTTCGTCACCTCTTGGACCAACGAAAGGGAGTTCATCTCTTCTTGGACCAATCAATGGGAGTTCGTCTCCTCTTGGACCAATCTAAGTTCGTTCATCTCATCTTTGCTTAATCAATGGGAGTCTGTCCCCTCTTGGACCAACGAAAGGGAGTTCGTCTCCTCTTGGACTAATCTAGGGGAGTTCGTCTCTTCTTGGGCCAATCTATGTTTGTTCGTCTCATCTTTGCTTAATCAATGGGAGTTCGTCTCATCTAAGTTAGTTCATCTCATCTTTGCTTAATCAATGGGAGTTCGTCTCCTCTTGGACCAAGCTAACGGAGTTCGTCTCCTCCCGAACGAATCAAAGGGAGTTCGTCTCCTCATGGACCATTCTAAGGGAGTTCGTCTAATCTTTGCTTAATCAGTGGGAGTTTGTCTCCTCTTGGACCAACCAAAGGGAGTTCATCTCCTCTTCGGCCAATCTAAGTTTGTTCGTCTCATCTTTGCTTAATCAATGGGAGTTTGTCTCTTCTTGGACCAATCTAACGGAGTTCGTCTCCTCGTAGACGAATCAAAGGGTGTTCGTCTCCTCATGGACCAATCTAAGGGAGTTCGTCTCCTGTTGGACCAATATAAGTTAGTTCATCTCATCTTTGCTTAATCAATGGGAGTCTGTCTCCTCTTGGACCAACGAAAGGGAGTTCGTCTTCTCTTGGACCAATCTAGGGGAGTTCGTCTCTTCTTGGGCCAATCTACGTTTGTTCGTCTCATCTTTGCTTAATCAATGGGAGTTCGTCTACTCTTGGGCCAATATAAGATTGTTCGTCTCATCTTTGCTTAATCAATGGGAGTTCGTCTCCTCTTGGTTGACTCAAAGGGAGTTCGTCACCTCTTGGACCAATCTAAGGGTGTTCGTCTCCTCTTAGACCAATATAAGGGAGGTCGTCTACTCTTGGACCAATCTAAGTTAGTTCGTCTCATCTTTGTTTAATCTATTGGAGATCGTCTCCTCTTGGACCAACCAAAGGGAGTTCGTCTCCTCCAGGACCAAGCAGTGGGAGTTCGTCTAATCTTTTCACAATCAAAGGGTGTTCGTCTCCTCCTGGACCAATCTAAGTTAGTTTGTCTCATCTTTGCTTAATCAATGGGAGTTCGTCTCCACTTGGACCAATCTAAGTTAGTTCGTCTCATCGTTGCTAAATCAATGGGAGTTCGTCTCCTCTTGGGCCAATCTAAGGGAGTTCGTCTCCTCTTGGACCAATCTAAGTTAGTTCGTCTCATCTTTGCTTAATCAATGGGAGTTCGTCTAATCTTTGCTTAATCAGTGGGATTTTGTCTCCTCTTGGACCAACCAAAGGGAGTTCGTCTCCTCTTGGGCCAATCTAAGTTTGTTCGTCTCATCTTTGCTTAATCAATGGGAGTTTGTCTCCTCTTGGACCAATCTAACGGAGTTCGTCTCCTCTTGGACCAATCTAACGGAGTTCGTCTCCTCTTGGACGAATCAAAGGTTGTTCGTATCCTCATGGACCAATCTATGGGAGTTCGTCTCCTCTTTGACCAATCTAACGGAGTTCGTCTCCTCCTGGACGAATCAATGGGAGTTCGTCTCCTCATGGACCAATCTAAAGGAGTTCGTCTCCTCTTGGACCAATCTAAGTTAGTTCGTCTCATCTTTGCTTAATCAATGGGAGTTCGTCTAATCTTTGCTCAATCAGTAGGAGTTTGACTCCTCTTAGACCAACCAAAAGGGAGTTCGTCTCCTCTTGGGCTAATCTAAGTTTGTTCGTCTCATCTTTGCTTAATCAATCGGAGATTGTCTCCTCTTGGACCAGTCTAACGGAGTTCGTCTACTCTTGGACGAATCAAAGGGTGTTCGTCGCCTCATGGACAAATCTATGGGAGTTCGTCTCCTCTTGGACCAATCTAAGATAGTTCATCTCATCTTTGCTTAATCAATGGGAGTTCGTCTCCTTTTGGCCCAATCTAATGGAGTTCGTCTCCTCTTGGACGAATCAAAGGGTGTTCGTCTCCTCATGGACCAATCTAAGGGAGTTCATCTCCTCTTGGACCAATCTAACAGACTTCGTCTCCTCTTGGACCAATCTAGGGGAGTTCGTCTCTTCTTGGGCCAATCTAAGTTTGTTCGTCTCATCTTTGCTTAATCAATGGGAGTTCGTCTCATCTTTGCATAATCAATGGGAGTTCGTCAACTCTTGGGCCAATCTAAGGTTGTTCGTCTCATCTTTGCTTAATCAACGGGAGTTCGTCTCCTCTTGGACCAATCTAACGGAGTTCGTCTCCTCCTGCACAAATCAAAGGGAGTTCGTCTCCTCATGGACCAATCAAAGGGAGTTCGTCTCCTCTTTGACCAATCTAAGTTTGTTCGTCTCATCTTTGCTTAATCAATCGGAGTTCATCTAATCTTTGCTTAATCAGTGGGATTTTGTCTCCTCTTGGACCAACCAAAGGGAGTTCGTCTCCTCTTGGGCCAATCTAAGTTTGTTCGTCTCATCTTTGCTTAATCAATGGGAGTTTGTCTCCTCTTTTTGACCAATCTAACGGAGTTCGTCTCCTCTTGGACGAATCAAAGGTTGTTCGTCTCCTCATGGACCAATCTATGGGAGTTCGTCTCCTCTTTGACCAATCTAAGTTAATTCATCTCATCTTTGCTTAATCAATGGGAGTTCGTCTCCTCATGGACCAATCTAACGGAGTTCGTCTCCTCCTGGACGAATCAATGGGAGTTCGTCTCCTCATGGACCAATCTAAGGGAGTTCGTCTCCTCTTGGACCAATCTAAGTTAGTTCGTCTCATCTTTGCTTAATCAATGGGAGTTCGTCTAATCTTTGCTCAATCAGTAGGAGTTTGACTCCTCTTAGACCAACCAAAGGGAGTTCGTCTCCTCTTGGGCTAATCTAAGTTTGTTCGTCTCATCTTTGCTTAATCAATCGGAGATTGTCTCCTCTTGGACCAGTCTAACGGAGTTCGTCTCCTCTTGGACGAATCAAAGGGTGTTCGTCGCCTCATGGACAAATCTATGGGAGTTCGTCTCCTCTTGGACCAATCTAAGATAGTTCATCTCATCTTTGCTTAATCAATGGGAGTTCGTCTCCTTTTGGCCCAATCTAATGCAGTTCGTCTCCTCTTGGACGAATCAAAGGGTGTTCGTCTCCTCATGGACCAATCTAAGGGAGTTCGTCTCCTCTTGGACCAATCTAACAGACTTCGTCTCCTCTTGGACCAATCTAGGGGAGTTCGTCTCTTCTTGGGCCAATCTAAGTTTGTTCGTCTCATCTTTTCTTAATCAATGGCAGTTCGTCTCATCTTTGCATAATCAATGGGAGTTCGTCAACTCTTGGGCCAATCTAAGATTGTTCGTCTCATCTTTGCTTAATCAACGGGAGTTCGTCTCCTCTTGGACCAATCTAACGGAGTTCGTCTCCTCCTGCACAAATCAAAGGGAGTTCGTCTCCTCATGGACCAATCAAAGGGAGTTCGTCTCCTCTTGGACCAATCTAAGTTTGTTCGTCTCATCTTTGCTTAATCAATCGGAGTTCATCTAATCTTTGCTTAATCAGTGGGATTTTGTCTCCTCTTGGACCAACCAAAGGGAGTTCGTCTCCTCTTGGGCCAATCTAAGTTTGTTCGTCTCATCTTTGCTTAATCAATGGGAGTTTGTCTCCTCTTTTTGACCAATCTAACGGAGTTCGTCTCCTCTTGGACGAATCAAAGGTTGTTCGTCTCCTCATGGACCAATTTATGGGAGTTCGTCTCCTCTTTGACCAATCTAAGTTAATTCATCTCATCTTTGCTTAATCAATGGGAGTTCGTCTCCTCATGGACCAATCTAACGGAGTACGTCTCCTCCTGGACGAATCAATGGGAGTTCGTCTCCTCATGGACCAATCTAAGGGAGTTCGTCTCCTCTTGGACCAATCTAAGTTAGTTCGTCTCATCTTTGGTTAATCAATGGGAGTTCGTCTAATCTTTGCTTAATCTGTGGGAGTTTGTCTCCTCTTGGACCAACCAAAGGGAGTTCGTCTCCTCTTGGGCGAATCTAAGTTTGTTTGTCTCATCTTTCCTTAATCAATGGGAGTTTGTCTCCTCTTTTTGACCAATCTAACGGAGTTCGTCTCCTCTTGGACGAATCAAAGGTTGTTCGTCTCCTCATGGACCAATCTATGGGAGTTCGTCTCCTCGTGGACCAATCTAAGTTAGTTCATCTCATCTCTGCTTAATCAATGGGACTTCGTCTCCTCTTGGACCAATCCAACGGAGTTAGTCTCCTCCTAGACGAATCAAAGGGAGTTCGTCTCCTCATTGACCAATCTAAGGGAGTTCGTCTCCTCTTGGACGAATCTAAGTTAGTTCGTCTCATCTATCCATAATCAATGGGAGTTCGTCTACTCTTTGCTAAATCAGTGGGAGTTTGTCTCCACTTGGACCAACCAAAGGTAGTTCTTGTCCTCTTGGACCAACCAAAGGGAGTTCAACTCCTATTGGGCCAATCTAAGTTTGTTCGTCTCATCTTTGCTTAATCAATGGGAGTTTGTCTCCTCTTGGACCAATCTAACGGAGTTCGTCTCCTGTTGGACGAATCAAAGGGTGTTCGTCTCCTCATGGACCAATCTAAGGGAGTTCGTCTCCTATTGGACCAATCGAAGTTAGTTCATCTCATCTTTGCTTAATCAATGGGAGTCTGTCTCCTCTTGGACCAACGAAAGGGAGTTAGTCTCCTCTTGGACCAATCTAGGGGAGTTCGTCTCTTCTTGGGCCAATCTAAATTTGTTCGTCTCATCTTTGCTTAATCAATGGGAGTTCGTCTCATCTTTGCATAATCAATGGGAGTTCGTCTACTCTTGGGCCAATCTAAGATTGTTCGTCTCATCTTTGCTTAATCAATGGGAGTTCGTCTCCTCTTGGACGAATCAAAGGGAGTTCGTCTCCTCTTGGACCAATCTAAGGGTGTTCGTCTCCTCTTAGACCAATATAAGGGAGGTCGTCTCCTCTTGGACCAATCTAAGTTAGTTCATCTCATCTTTGTTTAATCTATTGGAGATCGTCTCCTCCTGGAGTTCGTGTCCTCCAGGACCAAGCAGTGGGAGTTCGACTAATCTTTTCACAATCAAAGGGTGTTCGTCTCCTCTTGGACCAATCTAAGTTAGTTTGTCTCATCTTTGCTTAATCAATGGGAGTTCGTCTCCTCTTGGACCAATCTAAGTTAGTTCGTCTCATCTTTGCTTAATCAATGGGAGTTTGTCTCCTCTTTTTGACCAATCTAACGGAGTTCGTCTCCTCTTGGACGAATCAAAGGTTGTTCGTCTCCTCATGGACCAATCTATGGGAGTTCGTCTCCTCTTTGACCAATCTAAGTTAATTCATCTCATCTTTGCTTAATCAATGGGAGTTCGTCTCCTCATGGACCAATCTAACGGAGTACGTCTCCTCCTGGACGAATCAATGGGAGTTCGTCTCCTCATGGACCAATCTAAGGGAGTTTGTCTCCTCTTGGACCAACCAAAGGTAGTTCTTGTCATCTTGGGCCAATCTAAGTTTGTTCGTCTCATCTTTGCTAAATCAATGGGAGTTTGTCTCCTCTTGGACCAATCTAACGGAGTTCGTCTCCTCTTGGACCAATCTAACGGAGTTCGTCTCCTCTTGGACGAATCAAAGGGTGTTCGTCTCCTGATGGACTAATCTAAGGGAGTTCGTCTCCTCTTGGACCAATCTAAGTTAGTTCATCTCATCTTTGCTTAATCAATGGGAGTTCGTCTCCTCTTTGACCAGCCAAAGGGAGTTCATCTCCTCTTGGACCAATCTAAGGGAGTTCGTCTCCTCTTGGGCCAAACTATGTTTGTTCGTCTCATCTTTGCTTAATCAGTGGGAGTTCGTCTCATCTTTGCATAATCAATGGGAGTTCGTCTACTCTTGGGCCAATCTAAGATTGTTCGTCTCATCTTTGATTAATCAATGCGAGTTCGTCTCATCTTTGCATAATCAATGGGAGTTCGTCTCCTCTTGGACGAATCAAAGGGTGTTCGTCTCCTCATGGACCAATCTAGGGGAGTTCGTCTCCTCTTGGACCAATCTAGGGGAGTTCGTCTCTTCTTGGGCCAATCAAAGTTTGTTCGTCTCATCTTTGCTTAATCAATGGGAGTTCGTCTCATCTTTGCATAATCAATGGGAGTTCGTCAACTCTTGGGCCAATGTAAGATTGTTCGTCTCATCTTTGCTTAATCAATGGGAGTTCGTCTCCTCTTGGACCAATCTAACGGAGTTCGTCTCCTCCTCTACAAATCAATGGGAGTTCGTCTCCTCATGGACCATTCTAAGGGAGTTCGTCTCCTCTTGGACCAATCTAAGTTAGTTCGTCTCATCGTTGCTTAATCAATGGGAGTTCGTCTCATCTAACTTAGTTCATCTCATCTTTGCTTAATCAATGGGAGTTCGTCTCCTCTTGGACCAATCTAACGGAGTTCGTCTCCTCCCGAACGAATCAAAGGGAGTTCGTCTCCTCATGGACCATTCTAAGGGAGTTCGTCTCCTCTTGGACCAATCTAAGTTAGTTCGTCTCATCGTTGCTTAATCAATGGGAGTTCGTCTAATCTTTGCTTAATCAGTGGGAGTTTGTCTCCTCTTGGACCAACCAAAGGGAGTTCATCTCCTCTTCGGCCAATCTAAGTTTGTTCGTCTCATCTTTGCCTAATCAATCGGAGTTTGTCTCTTCTTGGACCAATCTAACGGAGTTCGTCTCCTCGTAGACGAATCAAAGGGTGTTCGTCTCCTCATGGACCAATCTAAGGGAGTTCGTCTCCTGTTGGACCAATCTAAGTTAGTTCATCTCATCTTTGCTTAATCAATGGGAGTCTGTCTCCTCTTGGACCAACGAAAGGGAGTTCGTCTCCTCTTGGACCAATCTAGGGGAGTTCGTCTCTTCTTGGGCCAATCTAAGTTTGTTTGTCTCATCTTTGCTTAATCAATGGGAGTTCGTCTCATCTTTGCATAATCAATGGGAGTTCGTCTACTCTTGGGCCAATCTAAGATTGTTCGTCTCATTTTTGCTTAATCAACGGGAGTTCGTCTCCTCTTGGACGAATCAAAGGGAGTTCGTCACCTCTTGGACCAATCTAAGGGTGTTCGTCTCCTCTTAGACCAATATAAGGGAGGTCGTCTACTCTTGGACCAATCTAAGTTAGTTCGTCTCATCTTTGTTTAATCTATTGGAGATCGTCTCCTCTTGGACCAACCAAAGGGAGTTCGTCTCCTCCAGGACCAAGCAGTGGGAGTTCGTCTAATCTTTTCACAATCAAAGGGTGTTCGTCTCCTCCTGGACCAATCTAAGTTAGTTTGTCTCATCTTTGCTTAATCAATGGGAGTTCGTCTCCACTTGGACCAATCTAAGTTAGTTCGTCTCATCGTTGCTAAATCAATGGGAGTTCGTCTCCTCTTTGGCCAATCTAAGGGAGTTCGTCTCCTCTTGGACCAATCTAAGTTAGTTTGTCTCATCTTTGCTTAATCAATGGGAGTTCGTCTAATCTTTGCTTAATCAGTGGGATTTTGTCTCCTCTTGGACCAACCAAAGGGAGTTCGTCTCCTCTTGGGCCAATCTAAGTTTGTTCGTCTCATCTTTGCTTAATCAATGGGAGTTTGTCTCCTCTTGGACCAATCTAACGGAGTTCGTCTCCTCTTGGACCAATCTAACGGAGTTCGTCTCCTCTTGGACGAATCAAAGGTTGTTCGTATCCTCATGGACCAATCTATGGGAGTTCGTCTCCTCTTTGACCAATCTAACGGAGTTCGTCTCCTCCTGGACGAATCAATGGGAGTTCGTCTCCTCATGGACCAATCTAAAGGAGTTCGTCTCCTCTTGGACCAATCTAAGTTAGTTCGTCTCATCTTTGCTTAATCAATGGGAGTTCGTCTAATATTTGCTCAATCAGTAGGAGTTTGACTCCTCTTAGACCAACCAAAAGGGAGTTCGTCTCCTCTTGGGCTAATCTAAGTTTGTTCGTCTCATCTTTGCTTAATCAATCGGAGATTGTCTCCTCTTGGACCAGTCTAACGGAGTTCGTCTCCTCTTGGACGAATCAAAGGGTGTTCGTCGCCTCATGGACAAATCTATGGGAGTTCGTCTCCTCTTGGACCAATCTAAGATAGTTCATCTCATCTTTGCTTAATCAATGGGAGTTCGTCTCCTTTTGGCCCAATCTAATGGATTTCGTCTCCTCTTGGACGAATCAAAGGGTGTTCGTCTCCTCATGGACCAATCTAAGGGAGTTCATCTCCTCTTGGACCAATCTAACAGACTTCGTCTCCTCTTGGACCAATCTAGGGGAGTTCGTCTCTTCTTGGGCCAATCTAAGTTTGTTCGTCTCATCTTTGCTTAATCAATGGGAGTTCGTCTCATCTTTGCATAATCAATGGGAGTTCGTCAACTCTTGGGCCAATCTAAGATTGTTCGTCTCATCTTTGCTTAATCAATGGGAGTTCGTCTCCTCTTGGACCAATCTAACGGAGTTCGTCTCCTCCTAGACAAATCAAAGGGAGTTCTTCTCCTCATGGACCAATCAAAGGGAGTTCGTCTCCTCTTTGACCAATCTAAGTTTGTTCGTCTCATCTTTGCTTAATCAATCGGAGTTCATCTAATCTTTGCTTAATCAGTGGGATTTTGTCTCCTCTTGGACCAACCAAAGGGAGTTCGTCTCCTCTTGGGCCAATCTAAGTTTGTTCGTCTCATCTTTGCTTAATCAATGGGAGTTTGTCTCCTCTTTTTGACCAATCTAACGGAGTTCGTCTCCTCTTGGACGAATCAAAGGTTGTTCGTCTCCTCATGGACCAATCTATGGGAGTTCGTCTCCTCTTTGACCAATCTAAGTTAATTCATCTCATCTTTGCTTAATCAATGGGAGTTCGTCTCCTCATGGACCAATCTAACGGAGTTCGTCTCCTCCTGGACGAATCAATGGGAGTTCGTCTCCTCATGGACCAATCTAAGGGAGTTCGTCTCCTCTTGGACCAATCTAAGTTAGTTCGTCTCATCTTTGGTTAATCAATGGGAGTTCGTCTAATCTTTGCTCAATCAGTAGGAGTTTGACTCCTCTTAGACCAACCAAAGGGAGTTCGTCTCCTCTTGGGCTAATCTAAGTTTGTTTGTCTCATCTTTGCTTAATCAATCGGAGATTGTCTCCTCTTGGACCAGTCTAACGGAGTTCGTCTCCTCATGGACGAATCAAAGGGTGTTCGTCGCCTCATGGACAAATCTATGGGAGTTCGTCTCCTCTTGGATCAATCTAAGATAGTTCATCTCATCTTTGCTTAATCAATGGGAGTTCGTCTCCTTTTGGCCCAATCTAATGCAGTTCGTCTCCTCTTGGACGAATCAAAGGGTGTTCGTCTCCTCATGGACCAATCTAAGGGAGTTCGTCTCCTCTTGGACCAATCTAACAGACTTCGTCTCCTCTTGGACCAATCTAGGGGAGTTCGTCTCTTCTTGGGCCAATCTAAGTTTGTTCGTCTCATCTTTGCTTAATCAATGGCAGTTCGTCTCATCTTTGCATAATCAATGGGAGTTCGTCAACTCTTGGGCCAATCTAAGATTGTTCGTCTCATCTTTGCTTAATCAATGGGAGTTCGTCTCCTCTTGGACCAATCTAACAGAGTTCGTCTCCTCCTGCACAAATCAAAGGGAGTTCGTCTCTTCATGGACCAATCAAAGGGAGTTCATCTCCTCTTGGACCAATCTAAGTTTGTTTGTCTCATCTTTGCTTAATCAATGGGAGTTCATCTAATCTTTGCTTAATCAGTGGGATTTTGTCTCCTCTTGGACCAACCAAAGGGAGTTCGTCTCCTCTTGGGCCAATTTAAGTTTGTTCGTCTCATCTTTGCTTAATCAATGGGAGTTTGTCTCCTCTTTTTGACCAATCTAACGGAGTTCGTCTCCTCTTGGACGAATCAAAGGTTGTTCGTCTCCTCATGGACCAATCTATGGGAGTTCGTCTCCTCTTTGACCAATCTAAGTTAATTCATCTCATCTTTGCTTAATCAATGGGAGTTCGTCTCCTCATGGACCAATCTAACGGAGTACGTCTCCTCCTGGACGAATCAATGGGAGTTCGTCTCCTCATGGACCAATCTAAGGGAGTTCGTCTCCTCTTGGACCAATCTAAGTTAGTTCGTCTCATCTTTGGTTAATCAATGGGAGTTCGTCTAATCTTTGCTTAATCTGTGGGAGTTTGTCTCCTCTTGGACCAACCAAAGGGAGTTCGTCTCCTCTTGGGCGAATCTAAGTTTGTTTGTCTCATCTTTCCTTAATCAATGGGAGTTTGTCTCCTCTTTTTGACCAATCTAACGGAGTTCGTCTCCTCTTGGACGAATCAAAGGTTGTTCGTCTCCTCATGGACCAATCTATGGGAGTTCGTCTCCTCGTGGACCAATCTAAGTTAGTTCATCTCATCTCTGCTTAATCAATGGGACTTCGTCTCCTCTTGGACCAATCCAACGGAGTTAGTCTCCTCCTAGACGAATCAAAGGGAGTTCGTCTCCTCATTGACCAATCTAAGGGAGTTCGTCTCCTCTTGGACGAATCTAAGTTATTTCGTCTCATCTTTCCATAATCAATGGGAGTTCGTCTACTCTTTGCTAAATCAGTGGGAGTTTGTCTCCACTTGGACCAACCAAAGGTAGTTCTTGTCCTCTTGGACCAACCAAAGGGAGTTCAACTCCTCTTGGGCCAATCTAAGTTTGTTCGTCTCATCTTTGCTTAATCAATGGGAGTTTGTCTCCTCTTGGACCAATCTAACGGAGTTCGTCTCCTGTTGGACGAATCAAAGGGTGTTCGTCTCCTCATGGACCAATCTAAGGGAGTTCGTCTCCTCTTGGACCAACGAAAGAGAGTTAGTCTCCTCTTGGACCAATCTAGGGGAGTTCGTCTCTTCTTGGGCCAATCTAAGTTTGTTCGTCTCATCTTTGCTTAATCAATGGGAGTTCGTCTCATCTTTGCATAATCAATGGGAGTTCGTCTACTCTTGGGCCAATCTAAGATTGTTCGTCTCATCTTTGCTTAATCAATGGGAGTTCGTCTCCTCTTGGACGAATCAAAGGGAGTTCGTCTCCTCTTGGACCAATCTAAGGGTGTTCGTCTCCTCTTAGACCAATATAAGGGAGGTCGTCTCCTCTTGGACCAATCTAAGTTAGTTCATCTCATCTTTGTTTAATCTATTGGAGATCGTCTCCTCCTGGAGTTCGTGTCCTCCAGGACCAAGCAGTGGGAGTTCGTCTAATCTTTTCACAATCAAAGGGTGTTCGGCTCCTCTTGGACCAATCTAAGTTAGTTTGTCTCATCTTTGCTTAATCAATGGGAGTTCGTCTCCTCTTGGACCAATCTAAGTTAGTTCATCTCATCTTTGCTTAATCAATGGGAGTTCGTCTCCTCTTGGACCAATCTAACGGAGTTCGTCTCCTCCTGGACGAATCAAAGGGAGTTCGTCTCCTCATGGACCAATCTAAGGGAGATCGTCTCTTCTTGGACCAATCTAAGATAGTTCGTCTCATCGTTGCTAAATCAATGGGAGTTCGTCTAATCTTTGCTTAATCAGTGGGAGTTTGTCACCTCATGGACCAACCAAAGGGAGTTCGTCTCCTCTTGGGCCAATCTAAGGGAGTTCGTCTCCTCTTGGACCAATCTAAGGGAGTTCGTCTCAACTTTGCTAAATAAATGGGAGTTCGTCTGTCTTGGACCAATCTAACGGAGTTCGTCTCCTCCTGGACGAATCAAAGGGATTTCGTCTCCTCATGGACCGATCTAAGGCAGCTCGTCTCCTCTTGGACCAATCTTAGTTAGTTCGTCTCATCTTTGCTTAATCAATGGGAGTTCGTCTAATATTTGCTTAATCAGTGGGATTTTGTCTCCTCTTGCACCAACCAAAGGGAGTTCCTCTCCTCTTGGGCCAATCTAATTTTGTTCGTCTCATCTTTGCTTAATCAATGGGAGTTTGTCTCCTCTTGGACCAACCAAAGGGAGTTCGTCTCGTCTTGGGCCAATCTAAGTTTGTTCGTCTCATCTTTGCTTAATCAATGGGAGTTTGTCTCCTCTTGGACCAATCTAACGGAGTTCGTCTCCTCTTGGATCAATCTAACGGAATTCGTCTCCTCTGGGACGAATCAAAGGGTGTTCGTCTCCTCATGGACCAATCTACGGGAGTTCGTCTCCTCTTTGACCAATCTAAGTTAGTTCATCTCATTTTTGCTTAATCAATGGGAGTTTGTCTCCTCTTGGACCAATCTAACGGAGTTCGTCTCCTCTTGGATCAATCTAACGGAATTCGTCTCCTCTGGGACGAATCAAAGGGTGTTCGTCTCTTCATGGACCGATCTAAGGCATGTCGTCTCCTCTTGGACCAATCTTAGTTAGTTCGTCTCATCTTTGCTTAATCAATGGGAGTTCGTCTAATCTTTGCTTAATCAGTGGGATTTTGTCTCCTCTTGGACTAACGAAAGGGTGTTCCTCTCCTCTTGGGCCAATTTAATTTTGTTCGTCTCATCTTTGCTTAATCAATGGGAGTTTGTCTCCTCTTGGACCAATCTAACGGAGTTCGTCTCCTCTTGGACCAATCTAACGAAGTTCGTCTCCTCTTGGACCAATCAATGGTTGTTCGTCTCCTCATGGACCAATCTATGGGAGTTTATCTCCTCCTGGACCAATCTATCGGAGTTCGTCTCCTCTTGGACGAATCAAAGGGTGTTTATCTCCTCATGGACCAATCTAAGGGAGTTCGTCTCCTCTTGGACCAATCTAAGTTAGTTCATCTCATCTTTGCTTAATCAATGGGTGTCTGTCTCCTCTTGGACCAACCAAAGGGAGTTCGTCTCCTCTTGGACCAATCTAAGGGAGTTCATCTCTTCTTCGGCCAATCTAAGTTTGTTCGTCTCATCTTTGCTTAATCTAAGGGAGTTCGTCTCCTCTTGGACCAATCTAAGTTAGTTCGTCTCATGTTTGATTAATCAATGGGAGTTCGTCTAATCTTTGCTTAAACAGTGGGAGTTTGTCTCCTCATGGTCCAACCAAAGGGAGTTCGTCTCCTCATGGGCCAATCTAAGTTTGTTCGTCTCATCTTTGCTTAATCAATGGTAGTTTGTCTCCTCTTGGACCAATCTAACGGAGTTCGTCTCCTCTTGGACCAATCTAACGGAGTTCGTCTCCTCTTGGACGAATCAATGGGAGTTCGTCTCCTCATGGACCAATCTATCGAAGTTCGTCTCCTCTTTGACCAATCTAAGTTAGTTCATCTCATCTTTGCTTAATCAATGGGAGTTCGTCTCCTCTTGGACCAATCTAACGGAGTTCGTCTACTCCTGGATGAATCAAAGGGAGTTCCTCTCCTCATGGACCAATATAAGCGATTTCGTCTCCTCTTGGACCAATCTAAGTTAGTTCATGACATCTTTGCTTAATCAATGGGAGTTCGTCTCATCTTTCCTTAATCAATGGGAGTTTGACTCATCTTGGACCAATCTAACGGAGTTCGTCTCCTCCTGGACCAATCTATCGGAGTTCGTCTCCTCTTGGACGAATCAAAGGGCGTTTGTCTCTTCATGGACCAATCTAAGGGAGTTCGTCTCCTCTTGGACCAATCTAAGTTAGTTCATCTCATCTTTGCTTAATCAATGGGATTTTGTCTCCTCTTGGACCAACCAAAGGGAGTTCCTCTCCTCTTGGGCCAATCTAATTTTGTTCGTCTCATCTTTGCTTAATCAAGGGGAGTTTGTCTCCCCTTGGACCAATCTAACGGAGTTCGTCTCCTCTTGGACCAATCTAACGGAGTTCGTCTCCTCTTGGACCAATCAAAGGTTGTTCGTCTCCTCATGGACCAATCTATGGGAGTTCGTCTCCTCTTTGACCAATCTAAGTTAGTTCGTCTCATCTTTGCTTAATCAATGGGAGTTCGTCTCCTCATGGACCAATCTAACGGAGTTCGTCTCCTCCTGGACGAATCAAAGGGAGTTCGTCTCCTCTTGGACCAATCTAAGGGAGTTCGTCTCCTCTTGGACCAATCTAAGTTAGTTCGTCTCATCTTTGCTTAATCAATGGGAGTTCGTGTAATCTTTGCTTAATCGGTGGGACTTTGTCTCCTCTTGGACCAACCAAAGGGAGTTCGTCTCCTCTTGGGCCAATCTAAGTTTGTTCGTCTCATCTTTCCTTAATCAATTGGAGTTGGTCTCCTCATGGACCAATCTAACGGAGTTCGTCTCCTCTTGGACGAATCAAAGGGTGTTCGTCTCCTCATGGACCAATCTATGGGAGTTCGTCTCCTCTTGGACCAATCTAAGTTAGTTCATCTCATCTTTGCTTAATCAATGGGAGTTCGTCTCCTCCTGGACGAATCAAAGGGTGTTGGTCTCCTCATGGACCAATCTAAGGGAGTTCGTATCCTTTTGGACCAATCTAAGTTAGTTCGTCTCATCTTTGCTTAATCAATGGGAGTTCGTCTAATCTTTGCTTAATCAGTGGGAGTTTGTCTCCTCTTGGACCAACCAAAGGGAGTTCGTCTCCTATTGGGCCAATCTAAGTTTGTTCGTCTCATCTTTGCTTAATCAATGGGAGTTTGTCTCCTCTTGGACCAATCTAACGGACTTCGTCTCTCTTGGACCAATCTAACGGAGTTCGTCTCCCCTTGGACGAATCAAAGGGTGTTCGTCTCCTCATGGACCAATCTATGGGAGTTCGTCTCCTCCTGGACCAATGTAAGTTAGTTCATCTCATCTTTGCTTAATCAATGGGAGTTCGTCTAATCTTAGCTAAATCAGTGGGAGTTTGTCTCCTCTTGGACCAACCAAAGGTAGTTCTTGTCCTCTTGGGCCAATCTTAGTGTGTTCGTCTCATCTTTGCTTAATCAATGGGAGTTTGTCTCCTCTTGGACCAATCTAACGGACTTTGTCTCCTCTTGGACCAATCTAACGGAGTTCGTCTCCTCTTGGACTAATCAAATGTTGTTCGTCTCCTCATGGACCAATCTATGGGAGTTCGTCTCCTCCTGGACCATTCTAAGGGAGTTCGTCTCATCTTTGCTTAATCAATGGGACTTCGTCTCCTCTTGGACCAATCTAACGGAGTTCGTCTCCTCCTAGACGAATCAAAGGGAGTTCGTCTCCTCATGGACCAATCTATGGGAGTTCGTCTCCTCCTGGACCAATCTAAGTTAGTTCATCTCATCTTTGCTTAATCAATGGGACTGCGTCTCCTCTTGGACCAATCTAACGGAGTTCGTCTCCTCCTAGACGAATCAAAGGGAGTTCGTCTCCTCATGGACCAATCTAAGGGAGTTCGTCTCCTCTTGGACCAATCTAAGGGAGTTCGCCTCCTATTGGGCCAATCTAAGTTTGTTCGTCTCATCTTTGCTTAATCAATGGGAGTTTGTCTCCTCTTGGACCAATCTAACGGACTTCGTCTCCTCTTGGACCAATTTAACGGAGTTCGTCTCCCTTTGGACGAATCAAAGGTTGTACGTCTCCTCATGGACCAATCTATGGGAGTTCGTCTCCTCCTGGACCAATCTAAGTTAGTTCTTCTCATCTTTGCTTAATCAATGGGACTTCGTCTCCTCTTGGACCAATCTAACGGAGTTCGTCTCCTCCTGGACGAATCAAAGGGAGTTCGTCTCCTCATGGACCAATCTAAGGGAGTTCGTCTCCTCTTGGACCAATCTAAGTTAGTTCGTCTCATCTTTGCTTAATCAATGGGAGTTTGTCTCCTCTTGGACCAATCTAACGGACTTCGTCTCCTCCTGGACCAATCTAACTAAGTTCGTCTCCCCATGGACGAATCAAAGGTTGTTCGTCTCCTCATGGACCAATCTATCGGAGTTCGTCTCCTCCTGGACAAATCTAAGTTAGTTCATCTCATCTTTGCTTAATCAATGGGACTTCGTCTCCTCTTGGACCAATCTAACGGAATTCGTCTCCTCCTAGATAAATCAAAGGGAGTTCGTCTCCTCATGGACCAATCTAAGGGAGTTCGTCTTCTCTTGGACCAATCTAAGATTGTTCGTCTCATCTTTGCTTAATCAATGCGAGTTCGTCTCATCTTTGCATAATCAATGGTAGTTCGTCTCCTCTTGGACGAATCAAAGGGTGTTCGTCTCCTCATGGACCAATCTAGGGGAGTTCGTCTCCTCTTGGACCAATCTAGGGGAGTTCGTCTCTTCTTGGGCCAATCTAAGTTTGTTCGTCTCATCTTTGCTTAATCAATGGGAGTTCGTCTCATCTTTGCATAATCAATGGGAGTTCGTCAACTCTTGGGCCAATCTAAGATTGTTCATCTCATCTTTGCTTAATCAATGGGAGTTCGTCTCCTCTTGGACCAATCTAACGGAGTTCGTCTCCTCCTCTACAAATCAATGGGAGTTCGTCTCCTCAAGGACCAATCTAATGGAGTTCGTCTCCTCTTGGACCAATCTAAGTTAGTTCGTCTCATCTTTGCTTAATCAATGGGAGTTCGTCTAATCTTTGCTTAATCTGTGGGAGTTTGTCTCCTCTTGGACCAACCAAAGGGAGTTCGTCTCCTCTTGGACCAATCTAACGGAGTTCGTCTCCTCTTGGACGAATCAAAGGGTGTTCGTCTCCTGATGGACTAATCTAAGGGAGTTCGTCTCCTCTTGCACCAATCTAAGTTAGTTCATCTCATCTTTGCTTAATCAATGGGAGTTCGTCTCCTCTTTGACCAACCAAAGGGACTTCGTCTCCTCTTGGACCAATCTAAGGGAGTTCGTCTCCTCTTGGGCCAAACAATGTTTGTTCGTCTCATCTTTGCTTAATCAATGGGAGTTCGTCTCATCTTTGCATAATCAATGGGAGTTCGTCTACTCTTGGGCCAATCTAAGATTGTTCGTCTCATCTTTGCTTAATCAATGCGAGTTCGTCTCATCTTTGCATAATCAATGGGAGTTCGTCTCCTCTTGGACGAATCAAAGGGTGTTCGTCTCCTCATGGACCAATCTAGGGGAGTTCGTCTCCTCTTGGACCAATCTAAGTTAGTTCATCTCATCTTTGCTTAATCAATCGGAGTTCGTCTAATCTTTGCTAAATCAGTGGGAGTTTGTCTCCTCTTGGACCAACCAAAGGTAGTTCTTGTCATCTTGGGCCAATCTAAGTTTGTTCGTCTCATCTTTGCTAAATCAATGGGAGTTTGTCTCCACATGGACCAATCTAACGGAGTTCGTCTCCTCTTGGACCAATCTAACGGAGTTCGTCTCCTCTTGGACGAATCAAAGGGTGTTCGTCTCCTGATGGACTAATCTAAGGGAGTTCGTCTCCTCTTGGACCAATCTAAGTTAGTTCATCTCATCTTTGGTTAATCAATGGGAGTTCGTCTCCTCTTTGACCAGCCAAAGGGAGTTCGTCTCCTCTTGGACCAATCTAAGGGAGTTCGTCTCCTCTTGGGCCAAACTATGTTTGTTCGTCTCATCTTTGCTTAATCAATGGGAGTTCGTCTCATCTTTGCATAATCAATGGGAGTTCGTCTACTCTTGGGCCAATCTAAGATTGTTCGTCTCATCTTTGCTTAATCAATGCGAGTTCGTCTCATCTTTGCATAATCAATGGGAGTTCGTCTCCTCTTGGACGAATCAAAGGGTGTTCGTCTCCTCATGGACCAATCTAGGGAAGTTCGTCTCCTCTTGGACCAATCTAAGTTAGTTCGTCTCATCTTTGCTTAATCAATCGGAGTTCCTCTAATCTTTGCTAAATCAGTGGGAGTTTGTCTCCTCTTGGACCAACCAAAGGTAGTTCTTGTCATCTTGGGCCAATCTAAGTTTGTTCGTCTCATCTTTGCTAAATCAATGGGAGTTTGTCTCCTCTTGGACCAATCTAAGGGAGTTCGTCTCCTCTTGGACCAATCTAACGGAGTTCGTCTCCTCTTGGACGAATCAAAGGGTGTTCGTCTCCTGATGGACTAATCTAAGGGAGTTCGTCTCCTCTTGGACCAATCTAAGTTAGTTCATCTCATCTTTGCTTAATCAATGGGAGTTCGTCTCCTCTTTGACCAGCCAATGGGAGTTCGTCTCCTCTTGGACCAATCTAAGGGAGTTCGTCTCCTCTTGGGCCAAACTATGTTTGTTCGTCTCATCTTTGCTTAATCAGTGGGAGTTCGTCTCATCTTTGCATAATCAATGGGAGTTCGTCTACTCTTGGGCCAATCTAAGATTGTTCGTCTCATCTTTGCTTAATCAATGCGAGTTCGTCTCATCTTTGCATAATCAATGGTAGTTCGTCTCCTCTTGGACGAATCAAAGGGTGTTCGTCTCCTCATGGACCAATCTAGGGGAGTTCGTCTCCTCTTGGACCAATCTAGGGGAGTTCGTCTCTTCTTGGGCCAATCTAAGTTTGTTCGTCTCATCTTTGCTTAATCAATGGGAGTTCGTCTCATCTTTGCATAATCAATGGGAGTTCGTCAACTCTTGGACCAATCTAAGATTGTTCGTCTCATCTTTGCTTAATCAATGGGAGTTCGTCTCCTCTTGGACCAATCTAACGGAGTTCGTCTCCTCCTCTACAAATCAATGGGAGTTTGTCTCCTCATGGACCAATCTAAGGGAGTTCGTCTCCTCTTGGACCAATCTAAGTTAGTTCGTCTCATCTTTGCTTAATCAATGGGAGTTCGTCTAATCTTTGCTTAATCTGTGGGAGTTTGTCTCCTCTTGGACCAACCAAAGGGAGTTCGTCTCCTCTTGGGCGAATCTAAGTTTGTTCGTCTCATCTTTCCGTAATCAATTGGAGTTTGTCTCCTCTTGGACCAATCTAACGGAGTTCGTCTCCTCCTGGACGAATCAAAGGGTGTTCGTCTCCTCATGGACCAATCTAATGGAGTTCGTCTCCTCTTGGACCAATCTAAGTTAGTTCGTCTCATCTTTGCTTAATCAATGGGAGTTCGTCTAATCTTTGCTTTATCAATGGGAGTTTGTCTCCTCTTGGACCAACCAAAGGGAGTTCGTCTCCTATTGGGCCAATCTAAGTTTGTTCGTCTCATCTTTGCTTAATCAATAGGAGTTTGTCTCCTCTTAGACCAATCTAACAGACTTTGTCTCCTCTTGGAGCAATCTAACGGAGTTCGTCTCCTCTTGGACGAATCAAAGGTTGTTCGTCTCCTCATGGACCAATCTATGGGAGTTCGTCTCCTCCTGGACCAATCTAAGTTAGTTCATCTAATCTTTGCTTAATCAATGGGACTTCGTCTCCTCTTGGACCATTCCAACGGAGTTCGTCTCCTCCTAGACGAATCAAAGGGAGTTCGTCTCCTCATGGACCAATCTAAGGGAGTTCGTCTCCTCATGGACCAATCTAAGGGAGTTCGTCTCCTCTTGGACGAATCTAAGTTAGTTCGTCTCATCTTTGCTTAATCAATGGGTGTCGTCTAATCTTTGCTAAATCAGTGGGAGTTTGTCTCCTCTTGGACCAACAAAAGGTAGTTCTTGTCCTCTTGGGCCAATCTAAGTTTGTTCGTCTCAACTTTGCTTAATCAATGGCAGTTTGTCTCCTCTTGGACCAATCTAACGGACTTCGTCTCCTCTTGAACCAATCTAACGGAGTTTGTCTCCTCTTGGACGTATCAAAGGTTGTTCGTCTCCTCATGGACCAATCTATGGGAGTTCGTCTCCTCCTGGACCAATCTAAGTTAGTTCATCTCATCTTTGCTTAATCAATGGGACTTCGTCTCCTCTTGGACCAATCTAAGTTTGTTCGTCTCATCTTTGCTAAATCAATGGGAGTTTGTCTCCTCTTTGACCAACCAAAGGGAGTTCGTCTCCTCTTGGACCATTCTAAGGGAGTTCGTCTCCTCTTGGGCCAAACTATGTTTGTTCGTCTCATCTTTGCTTAATCAATGGGAGTTCGTCTCATCTTTGCTTAATCAATGGGAGTTCGTCTACTCTTGGGCCAATCTAAGATTGTTCGTGTCATCTTTGCTTAATCAATGCGAGTTCGTCTCATCTTTGCTTAATCAATGGGAGTTCGTCTCCTCTTGGACGAATCAAAGGGTGTTCGTCTCCTCATGGACCAATCAAAGGGAGTTCGTCTCCTCTTGGACCAATCTAGGGGAGTTCGTCTCTTCTTTGGCCAATCTAAGTTTGTTCGTCTGATCTTTGCTTAATCGATGGGAGTTCGTCTCATCTTTGCATAATCAATGGGAGTTCGTCAACTCTTGGGCCAATCTAAGATTGTTCGTCTCATCTTTGCTTAATCAATGGGAGTTCATCTCCTCTTGGACGAATCAAAGGGAGTTCGTCTCCTCTTGGACCAATCTAAGGGTGTTCGTCTCCTCTTAGACCAATATAAGGGAGGTCGTCTCCTCTTGGACCAATCAAAGTTAGTTCGTCTCATCTTTGTTTAATCAATTGGAGATCGTCTCCTCTTGGACCAACCAAAGGGAGTTCGTCTCCTCCAGGACAAAGCAGTGGGAGTTCGTCTCAACTTTTCACAATGAAAGGGTGTTCGTCATCTCTTGGACCAATCTAAGTTAGTTTGTCTCATCTTTGGTTAATCAATGGGACTTCGTCTCCTCTTGGACCAATCCAACGGAGTTAGTCTCCTCCTAGACGAATCAAAGGGAGTTCGTCTCCTCATTGACCAATCTAAGGGAGTTCGTCTCCTCTTGGACCAATCTAAGTTAGTTCATCTCATCTCTGCTTAATCAATGGGACTTCGTCTCCTCTTGGACCAATCCAACGGAGTTAGTCTCCTCCTAGACGAATCAAAGGGAGTTCGTCTCCTCATTGACCAATCTACGGGAGTTCGTCTCCTCTTGGACGAATCTAAGTTAGTTCGTCTCATCTTTCCTTAATCAATGGGAGTTCGTCTACTCTTTGCTAAATCAGTGGGAGTTTGTCTCCACTTGGACCAACCAAAGGTAGTTCTTGTCCTCTTGGGCCAATCTAAGTTTGTTCGTCTCATCTTTGCTTAATCAATGGGAGTTTGTCTCCTCTTGGACCAATCTAACGGACTTCGTCTCCTCTTGGACCAATCTAACGGAGTTCGTCTCCTCTTGGACGAATCAAAGGTTGTTCGTCTCCTCATGGACCAATCTATGGGAGTTCGTCTCCTCCTGGACCAATCTAAGTTAGTTCATCTCATCTTTGCTTAATCAATGGGACTTCGTCTCCTCTTGGACCAATCTAAGTTAGCTCGTCTCATCTTTGCTTAATCAATGGGAGTTCGTCTAATCTTTGCTAAATCAGTGGGAGTTTGTCTCCTCTTGGACCAACCAAAGGTAGTTCTTGTCATGTTTGGCCAGTCTAAGTTTGTTCGTCTCATCTTTGCTAAATCAATGGGAGTTATTCCCCTCTTTGACCAACCAAAGGGAGTTCGTCTCCTCTTGGACCATTCTAAGGGAGTTCGTCTCCTCTTGGGCCAAACTATGTTTGTTCGTCTCATCTTTGCTTAATCAATGGGAGTTCGTCTCATCTTTGCATAATCAATGGGAGTTCGTCTACTCTTGGGCCAATCTAAGATTGTCCGTCTCATCTTTGCTTAATCAATGCGACTTCGTCTCATCTTTGCATAATCAATGGGAGTTCGTCTCCTCTTGGACGAATCAAAGGGTGTTCGTCTCCTCATGAACCAATCAAAGGGAGTTCGTCTCCTCTTGGACCAATCTAGGGGAGTTCGTCTCTTCTTGGGCCAATCTAAGTTTGTTCGTCTCATCTTTGCTTAATCAATGGGAGTTCGTCTCATCTTTGCATAATCATTGGGAGTTCGTCAACTCTTGGGCCAATCTAAGATTGTTCGTCTCATCTTTGCTTAATCAATGGGAGTTCATCTCCTCTTGGACGAATCAAAGGGAGTTCGTCTCCTCTTGGACCAATCTAATGGTGTTCGTCTCCTCTTAGACCAATATAAGGGAGGTCGTCTCCTCATGGACCAATCTAAGTTAGTTGGTCTCATCTTTGTTTAATCAATTGGAGATCGTCTCCTCTTGGACCAACCAAAGGGAGTTCGTCTCCTCCAGGACCAAGCAGTGGGAGTTCGTCCCATCTTTTCACAATGAAAGGGTGTTCGTCTTCTCTTGGACCAATCTAAGTTAGTTTGTCTCATCTTTGGTTAATCAATGGGAGTTCGTCTCCTCTTGGACCAATCAAACGGAGTTCGTCTCCTCCCGAACGAATCAAAGGGAGTTCGTCTCCTCATGGACCATTCTAAGGGAGTTCGTCTCCTCTTGGACCAATCTAAGTTAGTTCCTCTCATCTTTGCTTAATCAATGGGAGTCTGTCTCCTCTTGGACTAATGAAAGGGAGTTCGTCTCCTCTTGGACAAATCTAGGGGAGTTCGTCTCTTCTTGGGCCAATCTAAGTTTGTTCGTCTCATCTTTGCTTAATCAATGGGAGTTCGTCTCATCTAAGTTAGTTCATCTCATCTTTGCTTAATCAATGGGAGTTCGTCTCCTCTTGGACCAATCTAATGGAGTTCGTCTCCTCCCGAACGAATCAAAGGGAGTTCGTCTCCTCATGGACCATTCTAAGGGAGTTCGTCTCCTCTTGGACCAATCTAAGTTAGTTCGTCTCATCGTTGCTTAATCAATGGGAGTTCGTCTAATCTTTGCTTAATCAGTGGGAGTTTGTCTCCTCTTGGACCAACCCAAGGGAGTTCATCTCCTCTTGGGCCAATCTAAGTTTGTTCGTCTCATCTTCGCTTAATCAATGGGAGTTTGTCTCCTCTTGGACCAATCTAACGGAGTTCGTCTCCTGTTGGACGAATCAAAGGGTGTTCGTCTCCTCATGGACCAATCTAAGGGAGTTCGTCTCCTCTTGGACCAATCTAAGTTAGTTCATCTCATCTTTGCTTAATCAATGGGAGTCTGTCTCCTCTTGGACCAACGAAAGGGAGTTAGTCTCCTCTTGGACCAATCTAGGGGAGTTCGTCTCTTCTTGGGCCAATCTAAGTTTGTTCGTCTCATCTTTGCTTAATCAATGGGAGTTCGTCTCATCTTTGCATAATCAATGGGAGTTCGTCTACTCTTGGGCCAATCTAAGATTGTTCGTCTCATCTTTGCTTAATCAATGGGAGTTCGTCTCCTCTTGGACGAATCAAAGGGAGTTCGTCTCCTCTTGGACCAATCTAAGGGTGTTCGTCTCCTCTTAGACCAATATAAGGGAGGTCGTCTCCTCTTGGACCAATCTAAGTTAGTTCATCTCATCTTTGTTTAATCTATTGGAGATCGTCTCCTCCTGGAGTTCGTGTCCTCCAGGACCAAGCAGTGGGAGTTCGTCTAATCTTTTAACAATCAAAGGGTGTTCATCTCCTCTTGGACCAATCTAAGTTAGTTTGTCTCATCTTTGCTTAATCAATGGGAGTTCGTCTCCTCTTGGACCAATCTAAGTTAGTTCATCTCATCTTTGCTTAATCAATGGGAGTTCGTCTCCTCTTGGACCAATCTAACGGAGTTCGTCTCCTCCTGGACGAATCAAAGGGAGTTCGTCTCCTCATGGACCAATCTAAGGGAGATCGTCTCTTCTTGGACCAATCTAAGTTAGTTCGTCTCATCGTTGCTAAATCAATGGGAGTTCGTCTAATCTTTGCTTAATCAGTGGGAGTTTGTCTCCTCATGGACCAACCAAAGGGAGTTCGTCTCCTCTTGGGCCAATCTAAGGGAGTTCGTCTCCTCTTGGACCAATCTAAGGGAGTTCGTCTCAACTTTGCTAAATAAATGGGAGTTCGTCTGTCTTGGACCAATCTAACGGAGTTCGTCTCCTCCTGGACGAATCAAAGGGATTTCGTCTCCTCATGGACCGATCTAAGGCAGGTCGTCTCCTCTTGGACCCATCTTAGTTAGTTCGTCTCATCTTTGCTTAATCAATGGGAGTTCGTCTAATATTTGCTTAATCAGTGGGATTTTGTCTCCTCTTGCACCAACCAAAGGGAGTTCCTCTCCTCTTGGGCCAATCTAATTTTGTTCGTCTCATCTTTGCTTAATCAATGGGAGTTTGTCTCCTCTTGGACCAACCAAAGGGAGTTCGTCTCGTCTTGGGCCAATCTAAGTTTGTTCGTCTCATCTTTGCTTAATCAATGGGAGTTTGTCTCCTCTTGGACCAATCTAACGGAGTTCGTCTCCTCTTGGATCAATCTAACGGAATTCATCTCCTCTGGGACGAATCAAAGGGTGTTCGTCTCCTCATGGACCAATCTACGGGAGTTCGTCTCCTCTTTGACCAATCTAAGTTAGTTCATCTCATTTTTGCTTAATCAATGGGAGTTTGTCTCCTCTTGGACCAATCTAACGGAGTTCGTCTCCTCTTGGATCAATCTAACGGAATTCGTCTCCTCTGGGACGAATCAAAGGGTGTTCGTCTCTTCATGGACCGATCTAAGGCATGTCGTCTCCTCTTGGACCAATCTTAGTTAGTTCGTCTCATCTTTGCTTAATCAATGGGAGTTCGTCTCATCTTTGCATAATCAATGGGAGTTCGTCTACTCTTGGGCCAATCTAAGATTGTTCGTCTCAACTTTGCTTAATCAATGGGAGTTCGTCTCCTCTTGGACGAATCAAAGGGAGTTCGTCTCCTCTTGGACCAATCTAAGGGTGTTCGTCTCCTCTTAGACCAATATAAGGGAGGTCGTCTCCTCTTGGACCAATCTAAGTTAGTTCATCTCATCTTTGTTTAATCTATTGGAGATCGTCTCCTCCTGGAGTTCGTGTCCTCCAGGACCAAGCAGTGGGAGTTCGTCTAATCTTTTAACAATCAAAGGGTGTTCATCTCCTCTTGGACCAATCTAAGTTAGTTTGTCTCATCTTTGCTTAATCAATGGGAGTTCGTCTCCTCTTGGACCAATCTAAGTTAGTTCATCTCATCTTTGCTTAATCAATGGGAGTTCGTCTCCTCTTGGACCAATCTAACGGAGTTCGTCTCCTCCTGGACGAATCAAAGGGAGTTCGTCTCCTCATGGACCAATCTAAGGGAGATCGTCTCTTCTTGGACCAATCTAGGTTAGTTCGTCTCATCGTTGCTAAATCAATGGGAGTTCGTCTAATCTTTGCTTAATCAGTGGGAGTTTGTCTCCTCATGGACCAACCAAAGGGAGTTCGTCTCCTCTTGGGCCAATCTAAGGGAGTTCGTCTCCTCTTGGACCAATCTAAGGGAGTTCGTCTCAACTTTGCTAAATAAATGGGAGTTCGTCTGTCTTGGACCAATCTAACGGAGTTCGTCTCCTCCTGGACGAATCAAAGGGATTTCGTCTCCTCATGGACCGATCTAAGGCAGGTCGTCTCCTCTTGGACCAATCTTAGTTAGTTCGTCTCATCTTTGCTTAATCAATGGGAGTTCGTCTAATATTTGCTTAATCAGTGGGATTTTGTCTCCTCTTGCACCAACCAAAGGGAGTTCCTCTCCTCTTGGGCCAATCTAATTTTGTTCGTCTCATCTTTGCTTAATCAATGGGAGTTTGTCTCCTCTTGGACCAACCAAAGGGAGTTCGTCTCGTCTTGGGCCAATCTAAGTTTGTTCGTCTCATCTTTGCTTAATCAATGGGAGTTTGTCTCCTCTTGGACCAATCTAACGGAGTTCGTCTCCTCTTGGATCAATCTAACGGAATTCATCTCCTCTGGGACGAATCAAAGGGTGTTCGTCTCCTCATGGACCAATCTACGGGAGTTCGTCTCCTCTTTGACCAATCTAAGTTAGTTCATCTCATTTTTGCTTAATCAATGGGAGTTTGTCTCCTCTTGGACCAATCTAACGGAGTTCGTCTCCTCTTGGATCAATCTAACGGAATTCGTCTCCTCTGGGACGAATCAAAGGGTGTTCGTCTCTTCATGGACCGATCTAAGGCATGTCGTCTCCTCTTGGACCAATCTTAGTTAGTTCGTCTCATCTTTGCTTAATCAATGGGAGTTCGTCTAATCTTTGCTTAATCAGTGGGATTTTGTCTCCTCTTGGACTAACCAAAGGGAGTTCCTCTCCTCTTGGGCCAATTTAATTTTGTTCGTCTCATCTTTGCTTAATCAATGGGAGTTTGTCTCCTCTTGGACCAATCTAACGGAGTTCGTCTCCTCTTGGACCAATCTAACGAAGTTCGTCTCCTCTTGGACCAATCAAAGGTTGTTCGTCTCCTCATGGACCAATCTATGGGAGTTCATCTCCTCCTGGACCAATCTATCGGAGTTCGTCTCCTCTTGGACGAATCAAAGGGTGTTTATCTCCTCATGGACCAATCTAAGGGAGTTCGTCTCCTCTTGGACCAATCTAAGTTAGTTCATCTCATCTTTGCTTAATCAATGGGTGTCGGTCTCCTCTTGGACCAACCAAAGGGAGTTCGTCTCCTCTTGGACCAATCTAAGGGAGTTCATCTCTTCTTCGGCCAATCTAAGTTTGTTCGTCCCATCTTTGCTTAATCTAAGGGAGTTCGTCTCCTCTTGGACCAATCTAAGTTAGTTCGTCTCATGTTTGATTAATCAATGGGAGTTCGTCTAATCTTTGCTTAAACAGTGGGAGTTTGTCTCCTCATGGTCCAACCAAAGGGAGTTCGTCTCCTCATGGGCCAATCTAAGTTTGTTCGTCTCATCTTTGCTTAATCAATGGTAGTTTGTCTCCTCTTGGACCAATCTAACGGAGTTCGTCTCCTCTTGGACCAATCTAACGGAGTTCGTCTCCTCTTGGACGAATCAATGGGAGTTCGTCTCCTCATGGACCAATCTATGGGAGTTCGTCTCCTTTTTGACCAATCTAAGTTAGTTCATCTCATCTTTGCTTAATCAATGGGAGTTCGTCTCCTCTTGGACTAATCTAACGGAGTTCGTCTCCTCCTGGATGAATCAAAGGGAGTTCCTCTCCTCATGGACCAATATAAGCGATTTCGTCTCCTCTTGGACCAATCTAAGTTAGTTCATGACATCTTTGCTTAATCAATGGGAGTTCGTCTCATCTTTCCTTAATCAATGGGAGTTCGTCTCATCTTTCCTTAATCAATGGGAGTTTGACTCATCTTGGACCAATCTAACGGAGTTCGTCTCCTCCTGGACCAATCTATCGGAGTTCGTCTCCTCTTGGACGAATCAAAGGGCGTTTGTCTCTTCATGGACCAATCTAAGGGAGTTCGTCTCCTCTTGGACCAATCTAAGTTAGTTCATCTCAGCTTTGCTTAATCAATGGGATTTTGTCTCCTCTTGGACCAACCAAAGGGAGTTCCTCTCCTCTTGGGCCAATCTAATTTTGTTCGTCTCATCTTTGCTTAATCAAGGGGAGTTTGTCTCCTCTTGGACCAATCTAACGGAGTTCGTCTCCTCTTGGACCAATCTAACGGAGTTCGTCTCCTCTTGGACCAATCAAAGGTTGTTCGTCTCCTCATGGACCAATCTATGGGAGTTCGTCTCCTCTTTGACCAATCTAAGTTAGTTCGTCTCATCTTTGCTTAATCAATGGGAGTTCGTCTCCTCATGGACCAATCTAACGGAGTTCGTCTCCTCCTGGACGAATCAAAGGGAGTTCGTCTCCTCTTGGACCAATCTAAGGGAGTTCGTCTCCTCTTGGACCAATCTAAGTTAGTTCGTCTCATCTTTGCTTAATCAATGGGAGTTCGTGTAATCTTTGCTTAATCTGTGGGACTTTGTCTCCTCTTGGACCAACCAAAGGGAGTTCGTCTCCTCTTGGGCCAATCTAAGTTTGTTCGTCTCATCTTTCCTTAATCAATTGGAGTTTGTCTCCTCATGGACCAATCTAACGGAGTTCGTCTCCTCTTGGACGAATCAAAGGGTGTTCGTCTCCTCATGGACCAATCTATGGGAGTTCGTCTCCTCTTGGACCAATCTAAGTTAGTTCATCTCATCTTTGCATAATCAATGGGAGTTCGTCTCCTCCAGGACGAATCAAAGGGTGTTGGTCTCCTCATGGACCAATCTAAGGGAGTTCGTATCCTTTTGGACCAATCTAAGTTAGTTCGTCTCATCTTTGCTTAATCAATGGGAGTTCGTCTAATCTTTGCTTAATCAGTGGGAGTTTGTCTCCTCTTGGACCAACCAAAGGGAGTTCGTCTCCTATTGGGCCAATCTAAGTTTGTTCGTCTCATCTTTGCTTAATCAATGGGAGTTTGTCTCCTCTTGGACCAATCTAACGGACTTCGTCTCCTCTTGGACCAATCTAACGGAGTTCGTCTCCCCTTGGACGAATCAAAGGGTGTTCGTCTCCTCATGGACCAATCTATGGGAGTTCGTCTCCTCCTGGACCAATGTAAGTTAGTTCATCTCATCTTTGCTTAATCAATGGGAGTTCGTCTAATCTTAGCTAAATTAGTGGGAGTTTGTCTCCTCTTGGACCAACCAAAGGTAGTTCTTGTCCTCTTGGGCCAATCTTAGTTTGTTCGTCTCATCTTTGCTTAATCAATGGGAGTTTGTCTCCTCTTGGACCAATCTAACGGACTTCGTCTCCTCTTGGACCAATCTAACGGAGTTCGTCTCCTCTTGGACTAATCAAATGTTGTTCGTCTCCTCATGGACCAATCTATGGGAGTTCGTCTCCTCATGGACCAATCTAAGGGAGTTCGTCTCATCTTTGCTTAATCAATGGGACTTCGTCTCCTCTTGGACCAATCTAACGGAGTTCGTCTCCTCCTAGACGAATCAAAGGGAGTTCGTCTCCTCATGGACCAATCTATGGGAGTTCGTCTCCTCCTGGACCAATCTAAGTTAGTTCATCTCATCTTTGCTTAATCAATGGGACTGCGTCTCCTCTTGGACCAATCTAACGGAGTTCGTCTCCTCCTAGACGAATCAAAGGGAGTTCGTCTCCTCATGGACCAATCTAAGGGAGTTCGTCTCCTCTTGGACCAATCTAAGGGAGTTCGCCTCCTATTGGGCCAATCTAAGTTTGTTCGTCTCATCTTTGCTTAATCAATGGGAGTTTGTCTCCTCTTGGACCAATCTAACGGAGTTCGTCTCCTCCTGGATGAATCAAAGGGAGTTCCTCTCCTCATGGACCAATATAAGCGATTTCGTCTCCTCTTGGACCAATCTAAGTTAGTTCATGACATCTTTGCTTAATCAATGGGAGTTCGTCTCATCTTTCCTTAATCAATAGGAGTTCGTCTCATCTTTCCTTAATCAATGGGAGTTTGACTCATCTTGGACCAATCTAACGGAGTTCGTCTCCTCTTGGACGAATCAAAGGGCGTTTGTCTCTTCATGGACCAATCTAAGGGAGTTCGTCTCCTCTTGGACCAATCTAAGTTAGTTCATCTCAGCTTTGCTTAATCAATGGGATTTTGTCTCCTCTTGGACCAACCAAAGGGAGTTCCTCTCCTCTTGGGCCAATCTAATTTTGTTCGTCTCATCTTTGCTTAATCAAGGGGAGTTTGTCTCCTCTTGGACCAATCTAACGGAGTTCGTCTCCTCTTGGACCAATCTAACGGAGTTCGTCTCCTCTTGGACCAATCAAAGGTTGTTCGTCTCCTCATGGACCAATCTATGGGAGTTCGTCTCCTCTTTGACCAATCTAAGTTAGTTCGTCTCATCTTTGCTTAATCAATGGGAGTTCGTCTCCTCATGGACCAATCTAACGGAGTTCGTCTCCTCCTGGACGAATCAAAGGGAGTTCGTCTCCTCTTGGACCAATCTAAGGGAGTTCGTCTCCTCTTGGACCAATCTAAGTTAGTTCGTCTCATCTTTGCTTAATCAATGGGAGTTCGTGTAATCTTTGCTTAATCTGTGGGACTTTGTCTCCTCTTGGACCAACCAAAGGGAGTTCGTCTCCTCTTGGGCCAATCTAAGTTTGTTCGTCTCATCTTTCCTTAATCAATTGGAGTTTGTCTCCTCATGGACCAATCTAACGGAGTTCGTCTCCTCTTGGACGAATCAAAGGGTGTTCGTCTCCTCATGGACCAATCTATGGGAGTTCGTCTCCTCTTGGACCAATCTAAGTTAGTTCATCTCATCTTTGCATAATCAATGGGAGTTCGTCTCCTCCAGGACGAATCAAAGGGTGTTGGTCTCCTCATGGACCAATCTAAGGGAGTTCGTATCCTTTTGGACCAATCTAAGTTAGTTCGTCTCATCTTTGCTTAATCAATGGGAGTTCGTCTAATCTTTGCTTAATCAGTGGGAGTTTGTCTCCTCTTGGACCAACCAAAGGGAGTTCGTCTCCTATTGGGCCAATCTAAGTTTGTTCGTCTCATCTTTGCTTAATCAATGGGAGTTTGTCTCCTCTTGGACCAATCTAACGGACTTCGTCTCCTCTTGGACCAATCTTAGTTTGTTCGTCTCATCTTTGCTTAATCAATGGGAGTTTGTCTCCTCTTGGACCAATCTAACGGACTTCGTCTCCTCTTGGACCAATCTAACGGAGTTCGTCTCCTCTTGGACTAATCAAATGTTGTTCGTCTCCTCATGGACCAATCTATGGGAGTTCGTCTCCTCCTGGACCAATCTAAGGGAGTTCGTCTCATCTTTGCTTAATCAATGGGACTTCGTCTCCTCTTGGACCAATCTAACGGAGTTCGTCTCCTCCTAGACGAATCAAAGGGAGTTCGTCTCCTCATGGACCAATCTATGGGAGTTCGTCTCCTCCTGGACCAATCTAAGTTAGTTCATCTCATCTTTGCTTAATCAATGGGACTGCGTCTCCTCTTGGACCAATCTAACGGAGTTCGTCTCCTCCTAGACGAATCAAAGGGAGTTCGTCTCCTCATGGACCAATCTAAGGGAGTTCGTCTCCTCTTGGACCAATCTAAGGGAGTTCGCCTCCTATTGGGCCAATCTAAGTTTGTTCGTCTCATCTTTGCTTAATCAATGGGAGTTTGTCTCCTCTTGGACCAATCTGACGGACTTCGTCTCCTCTTGGACCAATCTAACGGAGTTCGTCTCCCTTTGGACGAATCAAAGGTTGTTCGTCTCCTCATGGACCAATCTATGGGAGTTCGTCTCCTCCTGGACCAATCTAAGTTAGTTCTTCTCATCTTTGCTTAATCAATGGGACTTCGTCTCCTCTTGGACCAATCTAACGGAGTTCGTCTCCTCCTGGACGAATCAAAGGGAGTTCGTCTCCTCATGGACCAATCTAAGGGAGTTCGTCTCCTCTTGGACCAATCCAAGTTAGTTCGTCTCATCTTTGCTTAATCAATGGGAGTTTGTCTCCTCTTGGACCAATGTAACGGACTTCGTCTCCTCCTGGACCAATCTAACTGAGTTCGTCTCCCCTTGGACGAATCAAAGGTTGTTCGTCTCCTCATGGACCAATCTATCGGAGTTCGTCTCCTCCTGGACAAATCTAAGTTAGTTCATCTCATCTTTGCTTAATCAATGGGACTTCGTCTCCTCTTGGACCAATCTAACGGAATTCGTCTCCTCCTAGACGAATCAAAGGGAGTTCGTCTCCTCATGGACCAATCTAAGGGAGTTCGTCTTCTCTTGGACCAATCTAAGATTGTTCGTCTCATCTTTGCTTAATCAATGCGAGTTCGTCTCATCTTTGCATAATCAATGGTAGTTCGTCTCCTCTTGGACGAATCAAAGGGTGTTCGTCTCCTCATGGACCAATCTAGGGGAGTTCGTCTCCTCTTGGACCAATCTAGGGGAGTTCGTCTCTTCTTGGGCCAATCTAAGTTTGTTCGTCTCATCTTTGCTTAATCAATGGGAGTTCGTCTCATCTTTGCATAATCAATGGGAGTTCGTCAACTCTTGGGCCAATCTAAGATTGTTCGTCTCATCTTTGCTTAATCAATGGGAGTTCGTCTCCTCTTGGACCAATCTAACGGAGTTCGTCTCCTCCTCTACAAATCAATGGGAGTTCGTCTCCTCAAGGACCAATCTAATAGAGTTCGTCTCCTCTTGGACCAATCTAAGTTAGTTCGTCTCATCTTTGCTTAATCAATAGGAGTTCGTCTAATCTTTGCTTAATCTGTGGGAGTTTGTCTCCTCTTGGACCAACCAAAGGGAGTTCGTCTCCTCTTGGACCAATCTAACGGAGTTCGTCTCCTCTTGGACGAATCAAAGGGTGTTCGTCTCCTGATGGACTAATCTAATGGAGTTCGTCTCCTCTTGGACCAATCTAAGTTAGTTCATCTCATCTTTGCTTAATCAATGGGAGTTCGTCTCCTCTTTGACCAACCAAAGGGACTGCGTCTCCTCTTGGACCAATCTAAGGGAGTTCGTCTCCTCTTGGGCCAAACAATGTTTGTTCGTCTCATCTTTTCTTAATCAATGGGAGTTCGTCTCATCTTTGCATAATCAATGGGAGTTCGTCTACTCTTGGGCCAATCTAAGATTGTTCGTCTCATCTTTGCTTAATCAATGCGAGTTCGTCTCATCTTTGCATAATCAATGGGAGTTCGTCTCCTCTTGGACGAATCAAAGGGTGTTCGTCTCCTCATGGACCAATCTAGGGGAGTTCGTCTCCTCTTGGACCAATCTAAGTTAGTTCGTCTCATCTTTGCTTAATCAATCGGAGTTCGTCTAATCTTTGCTAAATCAGTGGGAGTTTGTCTCCTCTTGGACCAACCAAAGGTAGTTCTTGTCATCTTGGGCCAATCTAAGTTTGTTCGTCTCATCTTTGCTAAATCAATGGGAGTTTGTCTCCTCTTGGACCAATCTAACGGAGTTCGTCTCCTCTTGGACCAATCTAATGGAGTTCGTCTCCTCTTGGACGAATCAAAGGGTGTTCGTCTCCTGATGGACTAATCTAAGGGAGTTCGTCTCCTCTTGGACCAATCTAAGTTAGTTCATCTCATCTTTGGTTAATCAATGGGAGTTCGTCTCCTCTTTGACCAGCCAAAGGGAGTTCGTCTCCTCTTGGACCAATCTAAGGGAGTTCGTCTCCTCTTGGGCCAAACTATGTTTGTTCGTCTCATCTTTGCTTAATCAATGGGAGTTCGTCTCATCTTTGCATAATCAATGGGAGTTCGTCTACTCTTGGGCCAATCTAAGATTGTTCGTCTCATCTTTGCTTAATCAATGTGAGTTCGTCTCATCTTTGCATAATCAATGGGAGTTCGTCTCCTCTTGGACGAATCAAAGGGTGTTCGTCTCCTCATGGACCAATCTAGGGGAGTTCGTCTCCTCTTGGACCAATCTAAGTTAGTTCGTCTCATCTTTGCTTAATCAATCGGAGTTCGTCTAATCTTTGCTAAATCAGTGGGAGTTTGTCTCCTCTTGGACCAACCAAAGGTAGTTCTTGTCATCTTGGGCCAATCTAAGTTTGTTCGTCTCATCTTTGCTAAATCAATGGGAGTTTGTCTCCTCTTGGACCAATCTAATGGAGTTCGTCTCCTCTTGGACCAATCTAACGGAGTTCGTCTCCTCTTGGACGAATCAAAGGGTGTTCGTCTCCTGATGGACTAATCTAAGGGAGTTCGTCTCCTCTTGGACCAATCTAAGTTAGTTCATCTCATCTTTGCTTAATCAATGGGAGTTCGTCTCCTCTTTGACCAGCCAAAGGGAGTTCGTCTCCTCTTGGACCAATCTAAGGGAGTTCGTCTCCTCTTGGGCCAAACTATGTTTGTTCGTCTCATCTTTGCTTAATCAGTGGGAGTTCGTCTCATCTTTGCATAATCAATGGGAGTTCGTCTACTCTTGGGCCAATCTAAGATTGTTCGTCTCATCTTTGCTTAATCAATGCGAGTTCGTCTCATCTTTGCATAATCAATGGTAGTTCGTCTCCTCTTGGACGAATCAAAGGGTGTTCGTCTCCTCATGGACCAATCTAGGGGAGTTCGTCTCCTCTTGGACCAATCTAGGGGAGTTCGTCTCTTCTTGGGCCAATCTAAGTTTGTTCGTCTCATCTTTGCTTAATCAATGGGAGTTCGTCTCATCTTTGCATAATCAATGGGAGTTCGTCAACTCTTGGGCCAATCTAAGATTGTTCGTCTCATCTTTGCTTAATCAATGGGAGTTCGTCTCCTCTTGGACCAATCTAACGGAGTTCGTCTCCTCCTCTACAAATCAATGGGAGTTCGTCTCCTCATGGACCAATCTAAGGGAGTTCGTCTCCTCTTGGACCAATCTAAGTTAGTTCGTCTCATCTTTGCTTAATCAATGGGAGTTCGTCTAATCTTTGCTTAATCTGTGGGAGTTTGTCTCCTCTTGGACCAACCAAAGGGAGTTCGTCTCCTCTTGGGCGAATCTAAGTTTGTTCGTCTCATCTTTCCTCAATCAATTGGAGTTTGTCTCCTCTTGGACCAATCTAACGGAGTTCGTCTCCTCCTGGACGAATCAAAGGGTGTTCGTCTCCTCATGGACCAATCTAATGGAGTTCGTCTCCTCTTGGACCAATCTAAGTTAGTTCGTCTCATCTTTGCTTAATCAATGGGAGTTCGTCTAATCTTTGCTTAATCAATGGGAGTTTGTCTCCTCTTGGAACAACCAAAGGGAGTTCGTCTCCTATTGGGCCAATCTAAGTTTGTTCGTCTCATCTTTGCTTAATCAATAGGAGTTTGTCTCCTCTTGGACCAATCTAACAGACTTTGTCTCCTCTTGGAGCAATCTAACGGAGTTCGTCTCCTCTTGGACGAATCAAAGGTTGTTCGTCTCCTCATGGACCAATCTATGGGAGTTCGTCTCCTCCTGGACCAATCTAAGTTAGTTCATCTAATCTTTGCTTAATCAATAGGACTTCGTCTCCTCTTGGACCATTCCAACGGAGTTCGTCTCCTCCTAGACGAATCAAAGGGAGTTCGTCTCCTCATGGACCAATCTAAGGGAGTTCGTCTCCTCATGGACCAATCTAAGGGAGTTCGTCTCCTCTTGGACGAATCTAAGTTAGTTCGTCTCATCTTTGCTTAATCAATGGGTGTCGTCTAATATTTGCTAAATCAGTGGGAGTTTGTCTCCTCTTGGACCAACAAAAGGTAGTTCTTGTCCTCTTGGGCCAATCTAAGTTTGTTCGTCTCAACTTTGCTTAATCAATGGCAGTTTGTCTCCTCTTGGACCAATCTAACGGACTTCGTCTCCTCTTGAACCAATCTAACGGAGTTTGTCTCCTCTTGGACGAATCAAAGGTTGTTCGTCTCCTCATGGACCAATCTATGGGAGTTCGTCTCCTCCTGGACCAATCTAAGTTAGTTCATCTCATCTTTGCTTAATCAATGGGACTTCGTCTCCTCTTGGACCAATCTAAGTTTGTTCGTCTCATCTTTGCTAAATCAATGGGAGTTTGTCTCCTCTTTGACCAACCAAAGGGAGTTCGTCTCCTCTTGGACCATTCTAAGGGAGTTCGTCTCCTCTTGGGCCAAACTATGTTTGTTCGTCTCATCTTTGCTTAATCAATGGGAGTTCGTCTCATCTTTGCATAATCAATGGGAGTTCGTCTACTCTTGGGCCAATCTAAGATTGTTCGTGTCATCTTTGCTTAATCAATGCGAGTTCGTCTCATCTTTGCTTAATCAACGGGAGTTCGTCTCCTCTTGGACGAATCAAAGGGTGTTCGTCTCCTCATGGACCAATCAAAGGGAGTTCGTCTCCTCTTGGACCAATCTAGGGGAGTTCGTCTCTTCTTTGGCCAATCTAAGTTTGTTCGTCTGATCTTTGCTTAATCGATGGGAGTTCGTCTCATCTTTGCATAATCAATGGGAGTTCGTCAACTCTTGGGCCAATCTAAGATTGTTCGTCTCATCTTTGCTTAATCAATGGGAGTTCATCTCCTCTTGGACGAATCAAAGGGAGTTCGTCTCCTCTTGGACCAATCTAAGGGTGTTCGTCTCCTCTTAGACCAATATAAGGGACGTCGTCTCCTCTTGGACCAATCTAAGTTAGTTCGTCTCATCTTTGTTTAATCAATTGGAGATCGTCTCCTCTTGGACCAACCAAAGGGAGTTCGTCTCCTCCAGGACCAACCAGTGGGAGATCGTCTAATCTTTTCACAATCAAAGGGTGTTCGTCTCCTCTTGGACCAATCTAAGTTAGTTTGTCTCATCTTTGCTTAATCAATGGGAGTTCGTCTCCTCTTGGACCAATCTAAGTTAGTTCTTCTCATCTTTGCTTAATCAATGGGAGTTCGTCTCCTCTTGGACCAATCTAACGGAGTTCGTCTCCTCCTGGACGAATCAAAGGGAGTTCGTCTCCTCATGGACCAATCTAAGGGAGTTCGTCTCTTCTTGGACCAATCTAAGTTAGTTCGTCTCATCGTTGCTAAATCAATGGGAGTTCGTCTAATCTTTGCTTAATCAGTGGGAGTTTGTCTCCTCATGGACCAACCAAAGGGAGTTCGTCTCCTCTTGGGCCAATCTAAGTTTGTTCGTCTCATCATTGCTTAATCAGTCGGAGTTTGTCTCCTCTTGGACCAATCAAATGGAGTTCGTCTCCTCTTGGACGAATCAAAGGGTGTCCGTCTCCTCATGGACCAATCTAGGGGAGTTCGTCTCCTCTTGGACCAATCTTAGTTAGTTCATCTCGTCTTTGCTTAATCAATGGGAGTTCGTCTCCTTTTGGCCCAATCTAATGGAGTTCGTCTCCTCCTGGACGAATCAAAGGGTGTTCGTCTCCTCATGGACCAATGTAAGGGAGTTCGTCTCCTCTTGGACCAATCTAAGTTAGTTCGTCTTATCTTTGCTTAATCAATGGGAGTTCGTCTAATCTTTGCTTAATCAGTGCGAGTTTGTCTCCTTTTGGACCAACCAAAGGGAGTTCGTCTCGTCTTGGGCCAATCTAAGTTTGTTCGTCTCATCTTTGCTTAATCAATGGGAGTTTGTCTCCTCTTGGACCAATCTAACGGAGTTCGTCTCCTCTTGGACCAATCTTGGACGAATCAAAGGTTGTTCGTATCCTCATGGACCAATCTATGGGAGTTCGTCTCCTCTTTGACCAATCTAAGTTAATTCATCTCATCTTTGCTTAATCAATGGGAGTTCGTCTCCTCTTGGACCAATCTAACGGAGTTCGTCTCATCCGGGATGAATCAAAGGGAGTTCGTCTCCTCATGGACCATTCTAAGGGAGTTCGTCTCCTCTTGGACCAATCTAAGTTAGTTCGTCTCATCTTTCCTTAATCAATGGGAGTTTGTGTCCTCTTGGACCAATCTAAGTTAGCTCTTCTCATCTTTGCTTAATCAATGAGAGTTCGTCTCCTCCAGGACCAACCAGTGGGAGATCGTCTAATCTTTTCACAATCAAAGGGTGTTCGTCTCCTCTTGGACCAATCTAAGTTAGTTTGTCTCATCTTTGCTTAATCAATGGGAGTTCGTCTCCTCTTGGACCAATCTAAGTTAGTTCTTCTCATCTTTGCTTAATCAATGGGAGTTCGTCTCCTCTTGGACCAATCTAACGGAGTTCGTCTCCTCCTGGACGAATCAAAGGGAGTTCGTCTCCTCATGGACCAATCTAAGGGAGTTCGTCTCTTCTTGGACCAATCTAAGTTAGTTCGTCTCATCGTTGCTAAATCAATGGGAGTTCGTCTAATCTTTGCTTAATCAGTGGGAGTTTGTCTCCTCTTAGACCAACCAAAGGGAGTTCGTCTCCTCTTGGGCTAATCTAAGTTTGTTCGTCTCATCTTTGCTTAATCAATCGGAGATTGTCTCCTCTTGGACCAGTCTAACGGAGTTCTTCTCCTCTTGGACGAATCAAAGGGTGTTCGTCGCCTCATGGACAAATCTATGGGAGTTCGTCTCCTCTTGGACCAATCTAAGTTAGTTCATCTCATCTTTGCTTAATCAATGGGAGTTCGTCTCCTTTTGGCCCAATCTAATGGAGTTCGTCTCCTCTTGGACGAATCAAAGTGTGTTCGTCTCCTCATGGACCAATCTAAGGGAGTTCGTCTCTTCATGGACCAATCTAAGTTAGTTCGTCTCATCGTTGCTAAATCAATGGGAGTTCGTCTAATCTTTGCTTAATCAGTGGGAGTTTGACTCCTCTTAGACGAACCAAAGGGAGTTCGTCTCCTCTTGCGCTAATCTAAGTTTGTTCGTCTCATCTTTGCTTAATCAATCGGAGATTGTCTCCTCTTAGACCAGTCAAACGGAGTTCGTCTCCTCTTGGACGAAACAAAGGGTGTTCGTCGCCTCATGGACAAATCAATGGTAGTTCGTCTCCTCTTGGACCAATCTATGTTAGTTCATCTCATCTTTGCTTAATCAATGGGAGTTCGTCTCCTTTTGGCCCAATTTAATGGAGTTCGTCTCCTCTTGGACGAATCAAAGGGTGTTCGTCTCTTCATGGACCAATCTAAGGGAGTTCGTCTCCTCTTGGACCAATCTAACAGACTTCGTCTCCTCTTGGACCAATCTAGGGGAGTTCGTCTCTTCTTGGGCCAATCTAAGTTTGTTCGTCTCATCTTTGCTTAATCAATGGGAGTTCGTCTCATCTTGGCATAATCAATGGGAGTTCGTCAACTCTTGGGCCAATCTAAGATTGTTCTTCTCATCTTTGCTTAATCAAGGGGAGATCGTCTCCTCTTGGACCAATCAAACGGAGTTCGTCTCCTCCTGGACAAATCAAAGGGAGTTCGTCTCCTCATGGACCAATCAAAGGGAGTTCGTCTCCTCTTGGACCAATCTAAGTTAGTTCGTCTCATCTTTGCTTAATCAATGGGAGTTCCTCTAATCTTTGCTTAATCAGTGGGATTTTGTCTCCTCTTGGATCAACCAAAGGGAGTTCGTCTCCTCTTGGGCCAATCTAAGTTTGTTCGTCTCATCTTTGCTTAATCAATGGGAGTTTGTCTCCTCTTTTTGACCAATCTAACGGAGTTCGTCTCCTCTTGGACGAATCAAAGGTTGTTCGTCTCCTCATGGACCAATCTATGGGAGTTCGTCTCCTCTTTGACCAATCTAAGTTAATTCATCTCATCTTTGCTTAATCAATGGGAGTTCGTCTCCTCATGGACCAATCTAACGGAGTACGTCTCCTCCTGGACGAATCAATGGGAGTTCGTCTCCTCATGGACCAATCTAAGGGAGTTCGTCTCCTCTTGGACCAATCTAAGTTAGTTCGTCTCATCTTTGCTTAATCAATGGGAGTTCGTCTAATCTTTGCTTAATCAGTGGGAGTTTGTCTCCACTTGGACCAATCTAACAGACTTCGTCTCCTCTTGGAGCAATCTAACGGAGTTCATCTCCTCTTGGACGAATCAAAGGTTGTTCGTCTCCTCATGGACCAATCTATGTGAGTTCGTCTCCTCCTGGACCAATCTAAGTTAGTTCATCTCAACTTTGCTTAATCAAAGAGACTTCGTCTCCTCTTGGACCAATCCAACGGAGTTCGTCTCCTCCTAGACGAATCAAAGGGAGTTCGTCTCCTCATGGATCAATCTAAGGGAGTTCGTCTCCTCTTGGATGAATCTAAGTTAGTTCGTCTCATCTTTGCTTAATCAATGGGAGTTCGTCTAATCTTTGCTAAATTAGTGGGAGTTTGTCTCCTCTTGGACCAACGAAAGGTAGTTCTTGTCCTCTTGGGCCAATCTAAGTTTGTTCGTCTCATCTTTGCTTAATCAATGGGAGTTCGTCTTATCTTTGCTAAATTAGTGGGAGTTTGTCTCCTCTTGGACCAACGAAAGGTAGTTCTTGTCCTCTTGGGCCAATCTAAGTTTGTTCGTCTCATCTTTGCTTAATCAATGGGAGTTTGTCTCCTCTTGGACCAATCTAACGGACTTCGTATCCTCTTGGACCAATCTAACGGAGTTCGTCTCCTCTTGGACGAATCAAAGGTTGTTCGTCCCCTCATGGACCAATCTATGGGAGTTCGTCTCCTCCTGGACCAATCTAAGTTAGTTCATCTCATCTTTGTTTAATCAATTGGAGATCGTCTCCTCTTGGACCAACCAAAGGGAGTTCGTCTCCTCCAGGACCAAGCAGTGGGCGTTCGTCTCATCTTTTCACAATGAAAGGGTGTTCGTCTTCTCTTGGACCAATCTAAGTTAGTTTGTCTCATCTTGGGATAATCAATGTTTGTTCGTCTACTCTTGGACCAATCTAACGGAGTTCGTCTCATCCTGGATGAATCAAAGGGAGTTCGTCTCCTCATGGACCATTCTAAGGGAGTTCGTCTCCTCTTGGACCAATCTAAGGGTGTTCGTCTCCTCTTAGACCAATATAAGGGAGGTCGTCTCCTCTTGGACCAATCTAAGTTAGTTCGTCTCATCTTTGTTTAATCAATTGGAGATCGTCCCCTCTTGGACCAACCAAAGGGAGTTCGTCTCCTCCAGGACAAAGCAGCGGGAGTTCGTCTCATCTTTTCACAATGAAAGGGTGTTCGTCTTCTCCTGGACCAATCTAAGTTAGTTTGTCTCATCTTTGGTTAATCAATGGGACTTCGTCTCCTCTTGGACCAATCTAACGGAGTTCGTCTCCTCCCGAACGAATCAAAGGGAGTTCGTCTCCTCATGGACCATTCTAAGGGAGTTCGTCTCCTCTTGGACCAATCTAAGTTAGTTCATCTCATCTTTGCTTATTCAATGGGAGTCTGTCTCCTCTTGGACCAACGAAAGGGAGTTCGTCTCCTCTTGGACCAATCTAGGGGAGTTCGTCTCTTCTTGGGCCAATCTAAGTTTGTTCGTCTCATCTTTGCTTAATCAATGGGAGTTCGTCTCATCTAAGTTAGTTCATCTCATCTTTGCTTAATCAATGGGAGTTCGTCTCCTCTTGGACCAACCAAAGGGAGTTCATCTCCTCTTGGGCCAATCTAAGTTTGTATCAATGGGAGTTTGTCTCCTCTTGGACTAATCTAACGGAGTTCGTCTCCTCTTGGACGAATCAAAGGGTGTTAGTCTCCTCATGGACCAATCTAAGGGAGTTCGTCTCCTCTTGGACCAATCTAAGTTAGTTCATCTCATCTTTGCTTAATCAATGGGAGTCTGTCTCCTCTTGGACCAACGAAAGGCAGTTCGTCTCCTCTTGGACCAATCTAGGGGAGTTCGCCTCTTCTTGGGCCAATCTAAGTTTGTTCGTCTCATCTTTGCTTAATCAATGGGAGTTCGTCTCATCTTTGCATAATCAATGGGAGTTCGTCTACTCTTGGGCCAATCTAAGATTGTTCGTCTCATCTTTGCTTAATCAATGGGAGTTCGTCTCCTCATGACGAATCAAAGGGAGTTCGTCTCCTCTTGGACCAATCTAAGGGTGTTCGTCTCCTCTTAGACCAATATTAGGTAGGTCGTCTCCTCTTGGACCAATCTAAGTTAGTTCGTCTCATCTTTGTTTAATCTATTGGAGATCGTCTCCTCTTGGACCAACCAAAGGGAGTTCGTCTCCTCCAGGACCAAGCAGTGGGAGATCGTCTAATCTTTTCACAATCAAAGGGTGTTCGTCTCCTCTTGGACCAATCTAAGTTAGTTTGTCTCATCTTTGCTTAATCAATGGGAGTTCGTCTCCTCTTGGACCAATCTAAGTTAGTTCTTCTCATCTTTGCTTAATCAATGGGAGTTCGTCTCCTCTTGGACCAATCTAACGGAGTTCGTCTCCTCCTGGACGAATCAAAGGGAGTTCGTCTCCTCATGGACAAATCTATGGGAGTTCGTCTCCTCTTGGACCAATCTAAGTTAGTTCATCTCATCTTTGCTTAATCAATGGGAGTTCGTCTCCTTTTGGCCCAATCTAATGGAGTTCGTCTCCTCTTGGACGAATCAAAGTGTGTTCGTCTCCTCATGGACCAATCTAAGGGAGTTCGTCTCTTCTTGGACCAATCTAAGTTAGTTCGTCTCATCGTTGCTAAATCAATGGGAGTTCGTCTAATCTTTGCTTAATCAGTGGGAGTTTGTCTCCTCATGGACCAACCAAAGGGAGTTCGTCTACTCTTGGGCCAATCTAAGTTTGTTCGTCTCATCTTTGCTTAATCAATCGGAGATTGTCTCCTCTTGGACCAGTCTAACGGAGTTCTTCTCCTCTTGGACGAATCAAAGGGTGTTCGTCGCCTCATGGACAAATCTATGGGAGTTCGTCTCCTCTTGGACCAATCTAAGTTAGTTCATCTCATCTTTGCTTAATCAATGGGAGTTCGTCTCCTTTTGGCCCAATCTAATGGAGTTCGTCTCCTCTTGGACGAATCAAAGTGTGTTCGTCTCCTCATGGACCAATCTAAGGGAGTTCGTCTCTTCTTGGACCAATCTAAGTTAGTTCGTCTCATCGTTGCTAAATCAATGGGAGTTCGTCTAATCTTTGCTTAATCAGTGGGAGTTTGTCTCCTCATGGACCAACCAAAGGGAGTTCGTCTCCTCTTGGGCCAATCTAAGTTTGTTCGTCTCATCATTGCTTAATCAGTCGGAGTTTGTCTCCTCTTGGACCAATCAAATGGAGTTCGTCTCCTCTTGGACGAATCAAAGGGTGTCCGTCTCCTCATGGACCAATCTAGGGGAGTTCGTCTCCTCTTGGACCAATCTTAGTTAGTTCATCTCGTCTTTGCTTAATCAATGGGAGTTCGTCTCCTTTTGGCCCAATCTAATGGAGTTCGTCTCCTCCTGGACGAATCAAAGGGTGTTCGTCTCCTCATGGACCAATGTAAGGGAGTTCGTCTCCTCTTGGACCAATCTAAGTTAGTTCGTCTTATCTTTGCTTAATCAATGGGAGTTCGTCTAATCTTTGCTTAATCAGTGCGAGTTTGTCTCCTTTTGGACCAACCAAAGGGAGTTCGTCTCGTCTTGGGCCAATCTAAGTTTGTTCGTCTCATCTTTGCTTAATCAATGGGAGTTTGTCTCCTCTTGGACCAATCTAACGGAGTTCGTCTCCTCTTGGACCAATCTAACGGAGTTCGTCTCCTCTTGGACGAATCAAAGGTTGTTCGTATCCTCATGGACCAATCTATGGGAGTTCGTCTCCTCTTTGACCAATCTAAGTTAATTCATCTCATCTTTGCTTAATCAATGGGAGTTCGTCTCCTCTTGGACCAATCTAACGGAGTTCGTCTCATCCGGGATGAATCAAAGGGAGTTCGTCTCCTCATGGACCATTCTAAGGGAGTTCGTCTCCTCTTGGACCAATCTAAGTTAGTTCGTCTCATCTTTCCTTAATCAATGGGAGTTTGTGTCCTCTTGGACCAATCTAAGTTAGCTCTTCTCATCTTTGCTTAATCAATGAGAGTTCGTCTCCTCCAGGACCAAGCAGTGGGAGATCGTCTAATCTTTTCACAATCAAAGGGTGTTCGTCTCCTCTTGGACCAATCTAAGTTAGTTTGTCTCATCTTTGCTTAATCAATGGGAGTTCGTCTCCTCTTGGACCAATCTAAGTTAGTTCTTCTCATCTTTGCTTAATCAATGGGAGTTCGTCTCCTCTTGGACCAATCTAACGGAGTTCGTCTCCTCCTGGACGAATCAAAGGGAGTTCGTCTCCTCATGGACCAATCTAAGGGAGTTCGTCTCTTCTTGGACCAATCTAAGTTAGTTCGTCTCATCGTTGCTAAATCAATGGGAGTTCGTCTAATCTTTGCTTAATCAGTGGGAGTTTGTCTCCTCTTAGACCAACCAAAGGGAGTTCGTCTCCTCTTGGGCTAATCTAAGTTTGTTCGTCTCATCTTTGCTTAATCAATCGGAGATTGTCTCCTCTTGGACCAGTCTAACGGAGTTCTTCTCCTCTTGGACGAATCAAAGGGTGTTCGTCGCCTCATGGACAAATCTATGGGAGTTCGTCTCCTCTTGGACCAATCTAAGTTAGTTCATCTCATCTTTGCTTAATCAATGGGAGTTCGTCTCCTTTTGGCCCAATCTAATGGAGTTCGTCTCCTCTTGGACGAATCAAAGTGTGTTCGTCTCCTCATGGACCAATCTAAGGGAGTTCGTCTCTTCATGGACCAATCTAAGTTAGTTCGTCTCATCGTTGCTAAATCAATGGGAGTTCGTCTAATCTTTGCTTAATCAGTGGGAGTTTGACTCCTCTTAGACGAACCAAAGGGAGTTCGTCTCCTCTTGCGCTAATCTAAGTTTGTTCGTCTCATCTTTGCTTAATCAATCGGAGATTGTCTCCTCTTGGACCAGTCAAACGGAGTTCGTCTCCTCTTGGACGAATCAAAGGGTGTTCGTCGCCTCATGGACAAATCAATGGTAGTTCGTCTCCTCTTGGACCAATCTATGTTAGTTCATCTCATCTTTGCTTAATCAATGGGAGTTCGTCTCCTTTTGGCCCAATTTAATGGAGTTCGTCTCCTCTTGGACGAATCAAAGGGTGTTCGTCTCTTCATGGACCAATCTAAGGGAGTTCGTCTCCTCTTGGACCAATCTAGGGGAGTTCGTCTCTTCTTGGGCCAATCTAAGTTTGTTCGTCTCATCTTTGCTTAATCAATGGGAGTTCGTCTCATCTTGGCATAATCAATGGGAGTTCGTCAACTCTTGGGCCAATCTAAGATTGTTCTTCTCATCTTTGCTTAATCAAGGGGAGATCGTCTCCTCTTGGACCAATCAAACGGAGTTCGTCTCCTCCTGGACAAATCAAAGGGAGTTCGTCTCCTCATGGACCAATCAAAGGGAGTTCGTCTCCTCTTGGACCAATCTAAGTTAGTTCGTCTCATCTTTGCTTAATCAATGGGAGTTCCTCTAATCTTTGCTTAATCAGTGGGATTTTGTCTCCTCTTGGATCAACCAAAGGGAGTTCGTCTCCTCTTGGGCCAATCTAAGTTTGTTCGTCTCATCTTTGCTTAATCAATGGGAGTTTGTCTCCTCTTTTTGACCAATCTAACGGAGTTCGTCTCCTCTTGGACGAATCAAAGGTTGTTCGTCTCCTCATGGACCAATCTATGGGAGTTCGTCTCCTCTTTGACCAATCTAAGTTAATTCATCTCATCTTTGCTTAATCAATGGGAGTTCGTCTCCTCATGGACCAATCTAACGGAGTACGTCTCCTCCTGGACGAATCAATGGGAGTTCGTCTCCTCATGGACCAATCTAAGGGAGTTCGTCTCCTCTTGGACCAATCTAAGTTAGTTCGTCTCATCTTTGCTTAATCAATGGGAGTTCGTCTAATCTTCGCTTAATCAGTGGGAGTTTGTCTCCACTTGGACCAATCTAACAGACTTCGTCTCCTCTTGGAGCAATCTAACGGAGTTCATCTCCTCTTGGACGAATCAAAGGTTGTTCGTCTCCTCATGGACCAATCTATGTGAGTTCGTCTCCTCCTGGACCAATCTAAGTTAGTTCATCTCAACTTTGCTTAATCAAAGAGACTTCGTCTCCTCTTGGACCAATCCAACGGAGTTCGTCTCCTCCTAGACGAATCAAAGGGAGTTCGTCTCCTCATGGATCAATCTAAGGGAGTTCGTCTCCTCTTGGATGAATCTAAGTTAGTTCGTCTCACCTTTGCTTAATCAATGGGAGTTCGTCTAATCTTTGCTAAATTAGTGGGAGTTTGTCTCCTCTTGGACCAACGAAAGGTAGTTCTTGTCCTCTTGGGCCAATCTAAGTTTGTTCGTCTCATCTTTGCTTAATCAATGGGAGTTCGTCTAATCTTTGCTAAATTAGTGGGAGTTTGTCTCCTCTTGGACCAACGAAAGGTAGTTCTTGTCCTCTTGCGCCAATCTAAGTTTGTTCGTCTCATCTTTGCTTAATCAATGGGAGTTTGTCTCCTCTTGGACCAATCTAACGGACTTCGTATCCTCTTGGACCAATCTAACGGAGTTCGTCTCCTCTTGGACGAATCAAAGGTTGTTCGTCCCCTCATGGACCAATCTATGGGAGTTCGTCTCCTCCTGGACCAATCTAAGTTAGTTCATCTCATCTTTGTTTAATCAATTGGAGATCGTCTCCTCTTGGACCAACCAAAGGGAGTTCGTCTCCTCCAGGACCAAGCAGTGGGCGTTCGTCTCATCTTTTCACAATGAAAGGGTGTTCGTCTTCTCTTGGACCAATCTAAGTTAGTTTGTCTCATCTTGGGATAATCAATGTTTGTTCGTCTACTCTTGGACCAATCTAACGGAGTTCGTCTCATCCTGGATGAATCAAAGGGAGTTCGTCTCCTCATGGACCATTCTAAGGGAGTTCGTCTCCTCTTGGACCAATCTAAGTTAGTTCGTCTCATCTTTGCTTAATCAATGGGAGTTCGTCTAATCTTTGCTCAATCAGTGGGAGTTTGACTCCTCTTAGACCAACCAAAGGGAGTTCCTCTCCTCTTGGGCCAATCTAAGTTTGTTCGTCTCATCTTTGCTTAATCAATGGGAGTTTGTCTCCTCTTGGACCAATCTAACGGAGTTCGTCTCCTCTTGGACGAATCAAAGGGTGTTCGTCTCCTCATGGACCAATCTAAGGGAGTTCGTCTCCTCTTGGACCAATCAAAGTTAGTTCATCTCATCTTTGCTTAATCAATGGGAGTCTGTCTCCTCTTGGACCAACGAAAGGCAGTTCGTCTCCTCTTGGACCAATCTAGGGGAGTTCGTCTCTTCTTGGGCCAATCTAAGTTTGTTCGTCTCATCTTTGCTTAATCAATGCGAGTTCGTCTCATCTTTGCATAATCAATGGGAGTTCGTCTACTCTTGGGCAAATCTAAGATTGTTCGTCTCATCTTTGCTTAACCAATGGGAGTTCGTCTCCTCTTGGACGAATCAAAGGGAGTTCGTCTCCTCTTGGACCAATCTAAGGGTGTTCGTCTCCTCTTAGACCAATATAAGGGAGGTCGTCTCCTCTTGGACCAATCTAAGTTATTTCGTCTCATCTTTGTTTAATCTATTGGAGATCGTCTTCTCTTGGACTAACCAAAGGGAGTTCGTCTCCTCCAGGACCAAGCAGTGGGAGTTCATCTAATCTTTTCACAATCAAAGGGTGTTCGTCTCCTCTTCGACCAATCTAAGTTAGTTTGTCTCATCTTTGCTTAATCAATGGGAGTTCGTCTCCTCTTGGACCAATCTAAGTTAGTTCATCTCATCTTTGCTTAATCAATGGGAGTTCGTCTCCTCTTGGACCAATCAAATGGAGTTCATCTCCTCTTGGACGAATCAAAGAGAGTTCGTCTCCTCATGGACCAATCTAAGGGAGTTCGTCTCCTCTTGGACCAATCTAAGTTAGTTCGTCTCATCTTTGCTTAATCAATGGGAGTTCGTCTAATCTTTGCTTAATCAGTGCGAGTTTGTCTCCTCTTGGACCAACCAAAGGGAGTTCGTCTTGTCTTGGGCCAATCTAAGTTTGTTCGTCTCATCTTTGCTTATCAATGGGAGTTGGTCTCCTCTTGGACCAATCTAACGGAGTTCGTCTCCTCTTGGATCAATCTAACGGAGTTCGTCTCCTCTGGGACGAATCAAAGGGTGTTCGTCTCCTCATGGACCAATCTATGGGAGTTCGTCTCCTCCTCGACCAATCTAAGTTAGTTCATCTCATCTTTGCTTAATCAATGGGACTTCGTCTCTTCTTGGACCAATCCAACGGAGTTCGTCTCCTCCTAGACGAATCAAAGGGAGTTCGTCTCCTCTTGGACCAATCTAAAGGAGTTCGTCTCCTCTTGGACCAATCTAAGTTAGTTCGTCTCATCTTTGCTTAATCAATGGGAGTTCGTCTAATCTTTTCTAAATCAGTGGGAGTTTGTCTCCTCTTGGACCAACCAAAGGTAGTTCTTGTCCTCTTGGGCCAATCTAAGTTTGTTCGTCTCATCTTTGCTTAATCAATGGGAGTTTGTCTCCTCTTGGACCAAGCTAACGGAGTTCGTCTCCTCTTGGACGAATCAAAGGGTGTTCGTCTCCTCATGGACCAATCTAAGGGAGTTCGTCCCCTCTTGGACCAATCTAAGTTAGTTCATCTCATCTTTGCTTAATCAATGGGAGTTCGTCTCCTCTTGGACCAACCAAAGGGAGTTCGTCTCCTCTTGGACCAATCTAAGGGAGTTCGTCTCCTCTTGGGCCAATCTAAGTTTGTTCGTCTCATCTTTCCTTAATCAATCGGAGTTTGTCTCCTCTTGAACCAATCTAACGGAGTTCGTCTCCTCTTGGACAAATCAAAGGGTGTTCATCTCCTCATGGACCAATCTATGGGAGTTCGTCTCCTCTTGGACCAATCTAAGTTAGTTCATCTCATCTTTGCTTAATCAATGGGAGTTCGTCTCCTCTTGGACCAATCTAACTGAGTTCGTCTCCTCTTGGAGGAATGAAAGGTTGTTCGTCTCCTCATGGACCAATCTAAGGGAGTTCGTCTCTTCTTCGGCCAATCTAAGTTTGTTCGTCTCATCTTTGCTTAATCAATGGAAGTTCGTCTCATCTTTACATAATCAATGGGAGTTCGTCTCCTCTTGTACCAATCTAAGGGTGTTCGTCTCCTCTTACACCAATATAAGGGAGGTCGTCTCCTCTTGGACCAATCTAAGTTAGTTCGTCTCATTTTTGTTTATTCAATTGGAGATCGTCTCCTCTTGGACCAAGCTATGGGAGTTCGTCTCAACTTTTCACAATCTAAGGGAGTTCGTCTCCTCTTGGACCAATCTAAGTTAGTTTGTCTCATCTTTGCTTAATCAATGGGAGTTCGTCTCCTCTTGGACAAATGTAAAAGCGTTCGTCTCCTCGTTGCTTAATCTAATGGAATGAGTCTACTCTAGAAACACTCTAAGGGTGTTCGTCTTCTCTTGGACGAAGCAAAGGGAGTTCGTATCCTCATGCACCAATCTAAGGGAGTTCGTCTCCTCTTGGACAAATTTAAGTTAGTTCGTCTCGTCTTTGCTTAATCAATGGGAGTTCGTCTAATCTTTGCTTAATCAGTGGGAGTTTGTCTCCTCTTGGACCAACCAAAGGGAGTTCGTATCCTCTTGGGCCAATCTAAGTTTGTTCGTCTCATCATTGCTTAATCAATCGGAGTTTGTCTCCTCCTGGACCAATCTAACTAAGTTCGTCTCCTCTTGGACGAATCAAAGGTTGCTCGTCTCCTCATGGACCAATCTATGGGAGTTCGTCTCCTCTTGGACCAATCTAAGTTAGTTCCTCTCATCTTTGCTTAATCAATGGGAGTTCGTCTCCTCTTGGACCAATCTACCGGAGTTCGTCTCCTCCTGGACGAATCAAAGTGTGTTCTTCTCCTCAAGGACCAATCTAAGGGAGTTTGTCTCCTCTTGGACCAATCTAAGTTAGTTCGTCACATCTTTGCTTAATCAATGGGAGTTCGTCTAATCTTTGCTTAATCAGTGGGTGTTTGTCTCCTCTTGGACCAACCAAATGGAGTTCGTCTCCTCTTGATCCAATCTAAGTTTGTTCATCTCATCGTTGCTTAATCAATGGAAGTTTGTCTCCTCTTGGACCAATCTAACGGAGTTCATCTCCTCTTGGACCAATCTAACGGAGTTCGTCTCCTCTTGGACGAATCAAAGGGTGTTGGTCTCATCATGGACCAATCTAAGTTAGTTCATCTCATCTTTGCTTAATCAATGGGAGTCTGTCTCCTCTTGGACCAACCAAAGGGAGTTCGTCTCCTCTTGGACCAATCTAAGGGAGTTCGTCTCTTCTTGGGCCAATCTAAGTTTGTTCGTCTCATGTCTGCTTAATCAATGGGAGTTCGTCTACTCTTGGGCCAATCTAAGATTGTTTGTCTCATCTTTGCTTAATCAATGGGAGTTCGTGTCCTCTTGGACGAATCAAAGGGAGTTCGTCTCCTCTTGGACCAATCTAAGGGTGTTCGTCTCCCCTTAGACCAATATAAGGGAGGTCATCTCCTCTTGGACCAATCTAAGTTAGTTCGTCTCATCTTTGTTTAATCAATTGGAGATCGTCTCCTCTTGGACCAACCAAAGGGAGTTCGTCTACTCTTTGACCAATCTAAGTTAGTTCATCTCATGTTTGCTTAATCAATGGGAGTTCGTCTCCTGTTGGACCAATCTAACGGAGTTCGTCTCCTCCTGGACGAATCAAAGGGAGTTCGCCTCCTCTTGGACCAATCTAAGTTTGTTCGTCTCATCATTCTTTAATCAATGGGAGTTCGCCTAATCTTTGTTTAATCAGTGGGAGTTTGTCCCCTCTTGAACCAACCAAAGGGAGTTCGTCTACACTTGGGCCAATCTAAGATTGTTCATCTCATCTTTGCTTAATCAATAGGAGTTCGTCTCCTCTTGGACTAATGTAAAAGTGTTCGTCTTCTCGTTGCTTAATCTAATGGAATTCGTCTACTCTAGAAACACTCTAAGGGAGTTCGTCTTCTCTTGGACGAATCAAAGGGAGTTCGTCTCCTCATACACCAATCTAAGGGAGTTCGTCTCCTCTTGGACCAATCTAAGTTAGTTCGTCTCATCTTTGCTTAATCAATGGGAGTTCGTCTAATCTTTGCTTAATTAGTGGGAGTTTGTCTCCTCTTGGACCAACCAAAGGGCGTTCGTATCCTCTTGGGCCAATCTAAGTTTGTTCGTCTCATCATTGCTTAATCAATCGGAGTTTGTCTCCTCTAGGGCCAATCTAACGGAGTTCGTCTCCTCTTGGACGAATCAAAGGGTGTTCGTCTCCTCATGGACCAATCTATGGGAGTTTGTCTCCTCTTGGACCAATCTAAGTTAGTTCATCTCATCTTTGCTTAATCAATGGGTGTTCTTCTCCTCTTGGACCAATCTACCGGAGTTCGTCTCCTCCTGGATGAATCAAAGGGTGTTCGTCTCCCCAAGGACCAATCTAAGGGAGTTCTTCTCCTCTTGGACCAATCAAAGTTAGTTCGTCACATCTTTACTTAATCAATGGGAGTTCGTCTAATCTTTTCTTAATCAGTGGGTGTTTGTCTCCTCTAGGACCAATCTAACGGAGTTCATCTCCTCTTGGACCAATCTAACGGAGTTCGTCTCCTCTTGGAAGAATCAAAGGGTGTTTGTCTCCTCATGGACCAATCTAAGGGAGTTCGTCTCCTCATGGACCAATCTAAGTTAGTTCATCTCATCTTTGCTTAATCAATGGGAGTCTGCTCCTCTTGGACCAACCAAAGGGAGTTCGTCTCCTCTTGGACCAATCTAAGGGAGTTCGTCTCTTCTTGGGCCAATCTAAGTTTGTTCGTCTCATCTCTGCTTAATCAATGGGAGTTCGTCTACTCTTGGGCCAATCTAAGATTGTTCGTCTCATCTTTGCTTAATCAATGGGTGTTCGTGTCCTCTTGGACGAATCAAAGGGAGTTCGTCTCCTCTTGGACCAATCTAAGGGTGTTCGTCTCCTCTTAGACCAATATAAGGGAGGTCGTCTCCTCTTGGACCAATATAAGTTAGTTCGTCTCATCTTTGTTTAATCAATTGGAGATCGTCTCCTCTTGGACCAACCAAAGGGAGTTCGTCTACTCTTGGGCCAATCTAAGATTGTTCATCTCATCTTTGCTTAATCAATAGGAGTTCGTCTCCACTTGGACTAATGTAAAAGTGTTCGTCTTCTCGTTGCTTAATCTAATGGAATTCGTCTACTCTAGAAACACTCTAAGGGAGTTCGTCTTCTCTTGGACGAATCAAAGGGAGTTCGTCTCCTCATGCACCAATCTAAGGGAGTTCGTCTCCTCTTGGACCAATCTAAGTTAGTTCGTCTCATCTTTGCTTAATCAATGGGAGTTCGTCTAATCTTTGCTTAATTAGTGGGAGTTTGTCTCCTCCTGGACCAACCAAAGGGAGTTCGTATCCTCTTGGGCCAATCTAAGTTTGTTCGTCTCATCATTGCTTAATCAATCGGAGTTTGTCTCCTCTTGGACCAATATAACGGAGTTCGTCTCCTCTCGGACGAATCAATGGGTGTTCGTCTCCTCATGGACCAATCTATGGGAGTTCGTCTCCTCTTGGACCAATCTAAGTTAGCTCATCTCATCTTTGCTTAATCAATGGGAGTTCGTCTCCTCTTGGACCAATCTACCGGAGTTCGTCTCCTCCTGGACGAATCAAAGGGTGTTCGTCTCCTCAAGGACCAATCTAAGGGAGTTCGTCTCCTCTTGGACCAATCTAAGGGTGTTCGTCTCCTCTTAGACCAATATAAGGGAGGTCGTCTCCTCTTGGACCAACCAAAGGGAGTTCGTCTCCTCTTGGACCAAGCTACGGGAGTTCGTCTCATCTTTTCACAATCTAAGGGAGTTCGTCTCCTCTTGGACCAATCTAAGTTAGTTTGTCTCCTCTTTGCTTAATCAATGAGAGTTCGTCTCCTCTTGGACCAATGTAAAAGTGTTCGTCTCCTCGTTGCATAATCTAATTGAATTTGTCTACTCTAGAAACACTCTAAGGGAGTTCGTCTTCTCTTGGACGAATCAAAGGGAGTTCGTCTCCTCATGCACCAATCTAAGGGAGTTCTTCTCCTCTTGGACCAATCTAAGTTAGTTCGTCTCATCTTTGCTTAATCAATGGGAGTTCGTCTAATCTTTGCTTAATCAGTGGGAGTTTGTCTCCACTTGGACCAACCAAAGGGAGTTCGTCTCCTCTTGGGCCAATCTAAGTTTGTTCGTCTCATCATTGCTTAATCAATGGGAGTTCGTCTCCTCTTGGACCAATCTAACGGAGTTCGTCTCCTCCTGGACGAATCAAAGGGTGTTCGTCTCCTCATGGACCAATCTAAGGGAGTTCGTCTCCTCTTGAACCAATCTAAGTTAGTTCGTCCCATCTTTGCTTAATCAATGGGAGTTCGTCTAATCTTTGCTTAATCAGTGGGTGTTTGTCTCCTCTTGGACCAACCAAAGGGAGTTCGTCTCCTCTTAGGCCAATCTAAGTTTGTTCGTCTCATCTTTGCTTAATCAATGGGACTTTGTCTCCTCTTGGACCAATCTAACGGAGAACGGAGTTCGTCTCCTCTTGGACCAATCTAACGGAGTTCGTCTGCTCTTGGACGAATCAAAGGGAGTTCGTCTCCTCTTGGACCAACCAAAGGGAGTTCGTCTCCTCTTGGACCAATATATGGGAGTTCGTCTCCTCTTGGGCCAATCTAAGTTTGTTCGTCTCATCTTTGCTCAATCAGTAGGAGTTCGGCTCATCTTTGCATAATCAATGGGAGTTCGTCTCCTCTTGGACCAATCAAAGGGTGTTCGTCTCATCTTTGCATAATCAATGGGAGTTCGTCTCCTCTTGGACCAATCTAAGGGATTTCGTCTCCTCTTAGACCAATATAAGGGAGTTCGTCTCCACTTGGACCTATCTAAGTTAGTTTGTCTCATCTTTGCATAATCAATGGGAGTTCGTCACCTCTTGGATCAATCTAAGTTAGTTCAACTCATCTTTGCTTAATCAATGGGAGTTCGTCTCCTCTTGGACCAATCTAACGGAGTTCGTCTCCACCTGGACGAATCAAAGGTAGTTCGTCTCCTCATGGACCAATCTAAGGGAGTTCGTCTCCTCTTGGACCAATCTAAGTTAGTTCGTCTCATCTTTGCTTAATCAATGGGAGTTCGTCTAATCTTTGCTTAATCAGTGGGATTTTGTCTCCTCTTGGACCAACCAAAGGGAGTTCGTCTCCTCTTGGGCCAATCTAAGTTTGTTCGTCTCATCTTTGCTTAATCAATGGGAGTTTGTCTCCTCTTGGACCAATCTAACGGAGTTCGTCTCCTCTTGGACCAATCTAACGGAGTTCGTCTCCTCTTGGACGAATCAAAGGTTGTTCGTATCCTCATGGACCAATCTAAGGGAGTTCGTCTCCTCTTGGGCCAATCTAAGTTTGTTCGTCTCATCATTGCTTAATCAATGGGAGTTCGTCTCCTCTTGGACCAATCTAACGGAGTTCGTCTCCTCCTGGACGAATCAAAGGGAGTTCGTCTCCTCATGGACCAATCTAAGGGAGTTCGTCTCCTCTTGAACCAATCTAAGTTAGTTCGTCCCATCTTTGCTTAATCAATGGGAGTTCGTCTAATCTTTGCTTAAGCAGTGGGTGTTTGTCTCCTCTTGGACCAACCAAATGGAGTTCGTCTCCTCTTGGGCCAATCTAAGTATGTTCGTCTCATCTTTGCTTAATCAATGGGAGTTTGTCTCCTCTTGGACAAATCTAACGGAGTTCGTCTCCTCTTGGACCAATCTAACGCAGTTCGTCTCCTCTTGGACGAATCAAAGGGTGTTCGTCTCCTCATGGACCAATCTAAGGGAGTTCGTCTCCTCTTGGGCCAATCTAAGTTTGTTCGTCTCATCATTGCTTAATCAATGGGAGTTCGTCTCCTCTTGGACCAATCTAACGGAGTTCGTCTCCTCCTGGTGGAATCAAAGGGAGTTCGTCTCCTCATGGACCAATCTAAGGGAGTTCGTCTCCTCTTGAACCAATCTAAGTTAGTTCGTCCCATCTTTGCTTAATCAATGGGAGTTCGTCTAATCTTTGCTTAAGCAGTGGGTGTTTGTCTCCTCTTGGACCAACCAAAGGGAGTTCGTCTCCTCTTAGGCCAATCTAAGTTTGTTCGTCTCATCTTTGCTTAATCAATGGGACTTTGTCTCCTCTTGGACCAATCTAACGGAGTTCGTCTCCTCTTGGACCAATCTAACGGAGAACGGAGTTCGTCTCCTCTTGGACCAATCTAACGGACTTCGTCTCCTCTTTGACCAATCTAAGTTAGTTCATCTCATCTTTGCTTAATCAATGGGAGTTCGTCTGCTCTTGGGCCAATCTAACGGAGTTCCTCTCCTCCTGGACGAATGAGAGGGAGTTCGTCTCCTCATGGACCAATCTAACGGAGTTCGTCTCCTCTTGGACCAATCTAAGTTAGTTCGTCTCATCTTTGCTTAATCAATGGGAGTTCGTCTAATCTTTCCTTAATCAGTGGGTGTTTGTCTCCTCTTGGACCAACCAAATGGAGTTCGTCTCCTCTTGGGCCAATCTAAGTATGTTCGTCTCATCTTTGCTTAATCAATGGGAGTTTGTCTCCTCTTGGACAAATCTAACGGAGTTCGTCTCCTCTTGGACCAATCTAACGCAGTTCGTCTCCTCTTGGACGAATCAAAGGGTGTTCGTCTCCTCATGGACCAATCTAAGGGAGTTCGTCTCCTCTTGGGCCAATCTAAGTTTGTTCGTCTCATCATTGCTTAATCAATGGGAGTTCGTCTCCTCTTGGACCAATCTAACGGAGTTCGTCTCCTCCTGGACGAATCAAAGGGAGTTCGTCTCCTCATGGACCAATCTAAGGGAGTTCGTCTCCTCTTGAACCAATCTAAGTTAGTTCGTCCCATCTTTGCTTAATCAATGGGAGTTCGTCTAATCTTTGCTTAAGCAGTGGGTGTTTGTCTCCTCTTGGACCAACCAAAGGGAGTTCGTCTCCTCTTAGGCCAATCTAAGTTTGTTCGTCTCATCTTTGCTTAATCAATGGGACTTTGTCTCCTCTTGGACCAATCTAACGGAGTTCGTCTCCTCTTGGACCAATCTAACGGAGAACGGAGTTCGTCTCCTCTTGGACCAATCTAACGGAGTTCGTCTGCTCTTGGACGAATCAAAGGGAGTTCGTCTCCTCTTGGACCAACCAAAGGGAGTTCGTCTCCTCTTGGACCAATATATGGGAGTTCGTCTCCTCTTGGGCCAATCTAAGTTTGTTCGTCTCATCTTTGCTCAATCAGTAGGAGTTCGGCTCATCTTTGCATAATCAATGGGAGTTCGTCTCCTCTTGGACCAATCAAAGGGTGTTCGTCTCATCTTTGCATAATCAATGGGAGTTCGTCTCCTCTTGGACCAATCTAAGGGATTTCGTCTCCTCTTAGACCAATATAAGGGAGTTCGTCTCCACTTGGACCAATCTAAGTTAGTTTGTCTCATCTTTGCATAATCAATGGGAGTTCGTCGCCTCTTGGATCAATCTAAGTTAGTTCAACTCATCTTTCCTTAATCAATGGGAGTTCGTCTCCTCTTGGACCAATCTAACGGAGTTCGTCTCCACCTGGACGAATCAAAGGTAGTTCGTCTCCTCATGGACCAATCTAAGGGAGTTCGTCTCCTCTTGGACCAATATAAGTTAGTTCGTCTCTTCTTTGCTTAATCAATGGGAGTTCGTCTAATCATTGCTTAATCTGTGGGAGTTTGTCTCCTCTTGGACCAACCAAAGGGAGTTCGTCTCCTCCAGGACGAATCAAAGGGTGTTCGTCTCCTCATGGACCAATCGAAGGGAGTTCGTCTCCTCTTGGACCAATCTAAGTTAGTTCGTCACATCTTTGCTTAATCAATTGGAGTTCGTCTAATCTTTGCTAAATCAGTGGGTGTTTGTCTCCTCTTGGACCAACCAAATGGAGTTCGTCTCCTCTTGGGCCAATCTAAGTTTTCGTCTCATCTTTGCTTAATCAATGTGAGTTCGTCTCCTCTTGGACCAATTTAATCTATGCTTAATCAATGGGAGTTCGTCTCATCTTTGCATAATCAGTGGGAGTTCGTCTACTCTTGGGCCAATCTAAGATTGTTCATCTCATCTTTCCTTAATCAATGGGAGTTCGTCTCCTCTTGGACGAATCAAAGGGAGTTCGTCTCCCCTTGGACCAATCTAAGGGTGTTCGTCTCCTCTTAGACCAATATAAGGGAGGTCGTCTCCTCTTGGACCAATCTAAGTTAGTTCGTCTCATCTTTGTTTAATCAATTGGAGATCGTCTCCACATGGACCAACCAAAGGGAGTTCGTCTCCTCTTGGACCAAGCTATGGGAGTTCGTCTCATCTTTTCACAATCTAAGGGAGTTCGTCTGCTCTTGGACCAATCTAAGTTAGTTTGTCTCATCTTTGCATAATCAATGGCAGTTCGTCTCCTCATGGACCAATCTATGGGAGTTCGTCTCATCTTTGACCAATCTAAGTTAGGTCATCTCATCTTTGCCTAATCAATGGGAGTTCGTCTCCTCTTGGACCAATCTAACGGAGTTCGTCTCCTCCTGGACGAATCAAAGGGTGTTCGTCTCCTCATGGACCGATCTAAGGGAGGACGTCTCCTCTTGGACCAATCTAAGTTAGTTCGTCTCATGTTTGCTTAATCAATGGGAGTTCGTCTAAGCTTTGCTTAATCAGTGGGAGTTTGTCTCCTCTTGGACCAACCAAAGGGAGTTCGTCTCCTCTTGGGCCATTCTAAGTTTGTTCGTCTCATTTTTGCTTAATCAAGGGGAGTTTGTCTCCTCTTAGACCAATCTAACGGACTTCGTCTCCTCTTTGACCAATCTAAGTTAGTTCATCTCATCTTTGCTTAATCAATGGGAGTTCGTCTGCTCTTGGGCCAATCTAACGGAGTTCCTCTCCTCCTGGACGAATGAGAGGGAGTTCGTCTCCTCATGGACCAATCTAAGGGAGTTCGTCTCCTCTTGGACCAATCTAAGTTAGTTCGTCTCATCTTTGCTTAATCAATGGGAGTTCGTCTAATCTTTGCTTAATCAGTGGGTGTTTGTCTCCTCTTGGACCAACCAAATGGAGTTCGTCTCCTCTTGGGCCAATCTAAGTATGTTTGTCTCATCTTTGCTTAATCAATGGGAGTTTGTCTCCTCTTGGACAAATCTAACGGAGTTCGTCTCCTCTTGGACCAATCTAACGCAGTTCGTCTCCTCTTGGACGAATCAAAGGGTGTTCGTCTCCTCATGGACCAATCTAAGGGAGTTCGTCTCCTCTTGGGCCAATCTAAGTTTGTTCGTCTCATCATTGCTTAATCAATGGGAGTTCGTCTCCTCTTGGACCAATCTAACGGAGTTCGTCTCCTCCTGGACGAATCAAAGGGAGTTCGTCTCCTCATGGACCAATCTAAGGGAGTTCGTCTCCTCTTGAACCAATCTAAGTTAGTTCGTCCCATCTTTGCTTAATCAATGGGAGTTCGTCTAATCTTTGCTTAAGCAGTGGGTGTTTGTCTCCTCTTGGACCAACCAAAGGGAGTTCGTCTCCTCTTAGGCCAATCTAAGTTTGTTCGTCTCATCTTTGCTTAATCAATGGGACTTTGTCTCCTCTTGGACCAATCTAACGGAGTTCGTCTCCTCTTGGACCAATCTAACGGAGAACGGAGTTCGTCTCCTCTTGGACCAATCTAACGGAGTTCGTCTGCTCTTGGACGAATCAAAGGGAGTTCGTCTCCTCTTGGACCAACCAAAGGGAGTTCGTCTCCTCTTGGACCAATATATGGGAGTTCGTCTCCTCTTGGGCCAATCTAAGTTTGTTCGTCTCATCTTTGCTCAATCAGTAGGAGTTCGGCTCATCTTTGCAGAATCAATGGGAGTTCGTCTCCTCTTGGACCAATCAAAGGGTGTTCGTCTCATCTTTGCATAATCAATGGGAGTTCGTCTCCTCTTGGACCAATCTAAGGGATTTCGTCTCCTCTTAGACCAATATAAGGGAGTTCGTCTCCACTTGGACCAATCTAAGTTAGTTTGTCTCATCTTTGCATAATCAATGGGAGTTCGTCGCCTCTTGGATCAATCTAAGTTAGTTCAACTCATCTTTCCTTAATCAATGGGAGTTCGTCTCCTCTTGGACCAATCTAACGGAGTTCGTCTCCACCTGGACGAATCAAAGGTAGTTCGTCTCCTCATGGACCAATCTAAGGGAGTTCGTCTCCTCTTGGACCAATATAAGTTAGTTCGTCTCTTCTTTGCTTAATCAATGGGAGTTCGTCTAATCATTGCTTAATCTGTGGGAGTTTGTCTCCTCTTGGACCAACCAAAGGGAGTTCGTCTCCTCCAGGACGAATCAAAGGGTGTTCGTCTCCTCATGGACCAATCGAAGGGAGTTCGTCTCCTCTTGGACCAATCTAAGTTAGTTCGTCACATCTTTGCTTAATCAATTGGAGTTCGTCTAATCTTTGCTTAATCAGTGGGTGTTTGTCTCCTCTTGGACCAACCAAATGGAGTTCGTCTCCTCTTGGGCCAATCTAAGTTTTCGTCTCATCTTTGCTTAATCAATGTGAGTTCGTCTCCTCTTGGACCAATCTAATCTATGCTTAATCAATGGGAGTTCGTCTCATCTTTGCATAATCAGTGGGAGTTCGTCTACTCTTGGGCCAATCTAAGATTGTTCATCTCATCTTTCCTTAATCAATGGGAGTTCGTCTCCTCTTGGACGAATCAAAGGGAGTTCGTCTCCCCTTGGACCAATCTAAGGGTGTTCGTCTCCTCTTAGACAAATATAAGGGAGGTCGTCTCCTCTTGGACCAATCTAAGTTAGTTCGTCTCATCTTTGTTTAATCAATTGGAGATCGTCTCCACATGGACCAACCAAAGGGAGTTCGTCTCCTCTTGGACCAAGCTATGGGAGTTCGTCTCATCTTTTCACAATCTAAGGGAGTTCGTCTCCTCTTGGACCAATCTAAGTTAGTTTGTCTCATCTTTGCATAATCAATGGCAGTTCGTCTCCTCATGGACCAATCTATGGGAGTTCGTCTCCTCTTTGACCAATCTAAGTTAGGTCATCTCATCTTTGCCTAATCAATGGGAGTTCGTCTCCTCTTGGACCAATCTAACGGAGTTCGTCTCCTCCTGGACGAATCAAAGGGTGTTCGTCTCCTCATGGACCGATCTAAGGGAGGACGTCTCCTCTTGGACCAATCTAAGTTAGTTCGTCTCATGTTTGCTTAATCAATGGGAGTTCGTCTAATCTTTGCTTAATCAGTGGGAGTTTGTCTCCTCTTGGACCAACCAAAGGGAGTTCGTCTCCTCTTGGGCCATTCTAAGTTTGTTCGTCTCATCTTTGCTTAATCAAGGGGAGTTTGTCTCCTCTTGGACCAATCTAACGGACTTCGTCTCCTCTTGGACGAATCTAAGGGTGTTCGTCTCCTCATGGACCAATCTATGGGAGTTCGTCTCCTCTTTGACCAATCTAAGTTAGTTCATCTCATCTTTGCTTAATCAATGGGAGTTCGTCTGCTCTTGGGCCAATCTAACGGAGTTCCTCTCCTCCTGGACGATTGAGACGGAGTTCGTCTCCTCATGGACCAATCTAAGGGAGTTCGTCTCCTCTTGGACCAATCTAAGTTAGTTCGTCTCATCTGTGCTTAATCAATGGGAGTTCGTCTAATCTTTGCTTAATCAGTGGGTGTTTGTCTCCTCTTGGACCAACCAAATGGAGTTCGTCTCCTCTTGGGCCAATCTAAGTTTGTTCGTCTCATCTTTGCTTAATCAATGGGAGTTTGTCTCCTCTTGGACAAATCTAACGGAGTTCGTCTCCTCTTGGACCAATCTAACGCAGTTCGTCTCCTCTTGGACAAATCAAAGGGTGTTCGTCTCCTCATGGACCAATCTAAGGGAGTTCGTCTCCTCTTGGACCAATCTAAGTTAGTTCATCTCATCTTTGCTTAATCAATGGGAGTTCGTCTAATCTTTGCTTAATCAGTGGGTGTTTGTCTCCTCTTGGACCAACCAAATGGAGTTCGTCTCCTCTTGGGCCAATCTAAGTTTGTTCGTCTCATCTTTGCTTAATCAATGGGAGTTTGTCTCCTCTTGGACAAATCTAACGGAGTTCGTCTCCTCTTGGACCAATCTAACGCAGTTCGTCTCCTCTTGGACGAATCAAAGGGTGTTCGTCTCCTCATGGACCAATCTAAGGGAGTTCGTCTCCTCTTGGACCAACCAAAGGGTGTTCGTCTCCTCTCGGACCAATCTAAGGGAGTTCGTCTCTTCTTGGGCCAATCTAAGTTTGTTCGTCTCATCTTTGCTTAATCAATGGGAGTTCGTCTCATCTTTGCAGAATCAATGGGAGTTCGTCTACTCGTGGGCCAATCTAAGATTGTTCGTCTCATCTTTGCTTAATCAATGGGAGTTCGTCTCCTCTTGGACGAATCAAAGGGAGTTTGTTTCCTCTTGGACCAATCTAAGGGTGTTCGTCTCCTCTTAGACCAATATAAGGGAGGTCGTCTCCTCTTGAACCCATCTAAGTTAGTTCGTCTCATCTTTGTTTAATCAATTGGAGATCGTCTCCCCTTGGACCAACCAAAGGGAGTTCGCCTCCTCTTGGACCAAGCTATGGGAGTTCGTCTCATCTTTTCACAATCTAAGGGAGTTCGTCTCCTCTTGGACCAAGCTGTGGGAGTTCGTCTCATCTTTTCACAATCTAAAGGAGTTCGTCTCCTCTTGGACCAATCTAAGTTAGTTTGTCTCATCTTTGCTTAATCAATGGGAGTTCGTCTCCTGTTGGACCAATGTAAAAGTGATCGTCTCCACGTTGCTTAATCTAATGGAATTCGTCTACTCTAGAAACACTCTATGGGAGTTCATCTCCTATTGGACCAATCAAAGGGAGTTCGTCTCCTCATGGACCAATCTAAGGGAGTTCGTCTCCTCTTGGACCAATCTAAGTTAGTTCGTCTCATCTTTGGTTAATCAATGGGAGTTCGACAAACTTTGCTTAATCAGTGGGAGTTTGTCTCCTCTTGGACCAACCAAACGGACTTCGTCTCCTCTTGGGCCAATCTAAGTTTTTTCGTCTCATCATTGCTTAATCAATTGGAGTTTGTCTCCTCTTGGACCAATCTAACGGAGTTCGTCTCCTCTTGGACCAATCAAACGGAGTTCGTCTCCTCTTGGACGAATCAAAGGGTGTTCGTCTCCTCATGGACCAATCTATTGGTGTTCATCTCCTCTTGGACCAACCAAACGGAGTTCGTCTCCTCTTGGGCCAATCTAAGTTTGTTCGTCTCATCTTTGCTTAATCAATGGGAGTTTGTCTCCTCTTGGACCAATCTAACGGAGTTCGTCTCCTCTTGGACCAATCTAACGGAGTTCGTCTCTTCTTGGACGAATCAAAGGGTGGTCGTCTGCTCATGGACCAATCTAAGGGAGTTTGTCTCCTCTTGGACCAATCTAGGTTAGTTCATCTCGTCTTTGCTTAATCAATGGGAGTCTGTCTCCTCTTGGACCAACCAAAGGGAGTTCGTCTCCTCATGGACCAATTTAAGGGAGTTCGTCTATTCTTGGGCCAATCTAAGTTTATTCGTCTCATCTTTGCTTAATCAATGGGAGTTCGTCTCATCTTTGCATAATCAATGCGAGTTCGTCTACTCTTAGGCCAATCTTAGATTGTTCGTTTTATCTTTGCTTAATCAATGGGAATTCGTCTCCTCTTGGACGAATCAAAGGGAGTTCGTCTCCTCTTGGACCAATCTAAGGGTGTTCGTCTCCTCTTAGACCAATATAAGGGAGGTCGTCTCCTCTTGGCCCAATCTAAGTTAGTTCATCTCATCTTTGTTAAATCAATTGGAGAACGTCCCCTCTTGGACCAAGCTATGGGAGTTCGTCTCCTCTTGGACCAATCTAAGTTAGTTTCTCTCATCTTTGCTTAATCAATGGGAGCTCGTCTCCTCTTGGACCAATGTAAAAGTGTTCGTCTCCTCGTTGCTTAATCTAATGGAATTCGTCTACTCTAGAAACACTCTAAGGGAGTTCGTCTCCTCTTGGACGAATCAAAGGGTGTTCGTCTCCTCAAGGACCAATCTAAGTTAGTTCGTCTCATCTTTGCTTAATCAATGGGAGTTCGTCTCCTCTTGGACCAACCAAAGGGAGTTCGTCTCCTCTTGGACCAATCTAAGTTAGTTCGTCACATCTTTGCGTAATCAAAGGGAGTTCGTCTAATCTTTGCTTAATCAGTGGGTGTTTGTCTCCTCTTGGACCAACCAAATGGAGTTCGTCTCCTCTTGGGCCAATCTAAGTTTTCGTCTCATCTTTGCTTAATCAATGGGAGTTTGTCTCCTCTTGGACTAATCTAACTGAGTTCGTCTCCTCTTGGACCAATCTAACTGAGTTCGTCTCCTCTTGGACCAATCTAACGGAGTTCGTTTCCTCTTGGACGAACCAATGGGTGTTCGTCTCCTCAAGGACCAATCTAAAGGAGTTCGTCTCCTCTTGGACCAATCTAAGTTAGTTCGTCTCATCTTTGCTTAATCAATGGGAGTTCGTCTCCTCTTGGACCAACCAAATGGAGTTCGTCTGCTCTTGGGCCAATCTAAGTTTTCGTCTCATCTTTGCTTAATCAATGTGAGTTTGTCTCCTCTTGGACCAATCTAACGGAGTTCGTCTCCTCTTGGACCAATCTAACGGAGTTCGTCTCCTCTTGGACGAATCAAAGGGTGTTCGTCTCCTCAAGGACCAATCTAAAGGAGTTCGTCTCTTCTTGGACCAATCTAAGTTAGTTCGTCTCATGTTTGCTTAATCAATGGGAGTTCGTCACCTCTTGGACCAACCAAAGGGAGTTCGTCTCCTCTTGGACCAATCTAAGGGAGTTCGTCTCCTCTTGGGCCATCTAAGTTTGTTCGTCTAATCTATGCTTAATCAATGGGAGTTCGTCTACTCTTGGGCCAATCTAAGATTGTTCGTCTCATCTTTGCTTAATCAATGGGAGTTCGTCACCTCTTGGACCAACCAAAGGGAGTTCGTCTCCTCTTGGACCAATCCAAGGGAGTTCGTCTCCTCTTGGGCCAATCTAAGTTTGTTCGTCTAATCTATGCTTAATCAATGGGAGTTCGTCTACTCTTGGGCCAACCAAAGGGAGTACGTCTCCTCTTGGACCAATCTATGTTAGTTCGTCACATCTTTGCGTAATCAATGGGAGTTCGTCTAATCTTTGCTTAATCAGTGGGTGTTTGTCTCCTCTTGGACCAACCAAATGGAGTTCGTCTCCTCTTGGGCCAATCTAAGTTTTCGTCTCATCTTTGCTTTATCAATGGGAGTTTGTGTCCTCTTGTACCAATCTAACGGAGTTCGTCTCCTCTTGGACTAATCTAACGGAGTTTGTTTCCTCTTGGACAAATCAAAGGGTGTTCGTCTCCTCAAGGACCAATCTAAGTTAGTTTGTCTCATCTTTGCTTAATCAATGGGAGTCCGTCTCCTCTTGGAACAACCAAAGGGAGTACGTCTCCTCTTGGACCAATCTATGTTAGTTCGTCACATCTTTGCGTAATCAATGGGAGTTCGTCTAATCTTTGCTTAATCAGTGGGTGTTTGTCTCCTCTTGGACCAACCAAATGGAGTTCGTCTCCTCTTGGGCCAATCTAAGTTTTCGTCTCATCTTTGCTTAATCAATGGGAGTTTGTCTCCTCTTGGACCAATCTAACTGAGTTCGTCTCCTCTTGGACCAATCTAACGGAGTTCGTTTCCTCTTGGACGAATCAAAGGGTGTTCGTCTCCTCAAGGACCAATCTAAAGGAGTTCGTCTCCTCTTGGACCAATCTAAGTTAGTTCGTCTCATCTTTGCTTAATCAATGGGACTTCGTCTCCTCTTGGACCAACCAAATAGAGTTCGTCTCCTCTTGGGCCAATCTAAGATTGTTCGTCTCATCTTTGCTTAATCAATGGGAGTTCGTCTCGTCTTGGAAGAATCAATGGGAGTTCGTCTCCTCTTGGACCAATCTAAGGGTGTTCTTCTCCTCTTAGACCAATATAAGGGAGGTCGTCTTCTCTTGGACCAATCTTAGTTAGTTCGTCTCATCTTTGTTTAATCAATGGGAGATCGTCTCCTCTTGGACCAACCAAAGGGAGTTCGTCTCCTCTTGGACCAAGCTATGGGAGTTCGTCTCATCTTTTCACAATCTAAGGGAGTTCGTCTCCTCTTGGACCAATCTAAGTTAGTTTGTCTCATCTTTGCTTAATCAATTGGAGTTTGTCTCCTCTTGGACCAATCTAACGGAGTTCGTCTCCTCTTGGACCAATCAAACGGAGTTCGTCTCCTCTTGGACGAATCAAAGGGTGTTCGTCTCCTCATGGACCAATCTATTGGTGTTCATCTCCTCTTGGACCAAGCAAATGGGAGTTCGTCTCATCTTTGCATAATCAATGCGAGTTCGTCTACTCTTAGGCCAATCTTAGATTGTTCGTTTTATCTTTGCTTAATCAATGGGAATTCGTCTCCTCTTGGACGAATCAAAGGGAGTTCGTCTCCTCTTGGACCAATCTAAGGGTGTTCGTCTCCTCTTAGACCAATATAAGGGAGGTCGTCTCCTCTTGGCCCAATCTAAGTTAGTTCATCTCATCTTTGTTAAATCAATTGGAGAACGTCCCCTCTTGGACCAAGCTATGGGAGTTCGTCTCCTCTTGGACCAATCTAAGTTAGTTTCTCTCATCTTTGCTTAATCAATGGGAGCTCGTCTCCTCTTGGACCAATGTAAAAGTGTTCGTCTCCTCGTTGCTTAATCTAATGGAATTCGTCTACTCTAGAAACACTCTAAGGGAGTTCGTCTCCTCTTGGACGAATCAAAGGGTGTTCGTCTCCTCAAGGACCAATCTAAGTTAGTTCGTCTCATCTTTGCTTAATCAATGGGAGTTCGTCTCCTCTTGGACCAACCAAAGGGAGTTCGTCTCCTCTTGGACCAATCTAAGTTAGTTCGTCACATCTTTGCGTAATCAAAGGGAGTTCGTCTAATCTTTGCTTAATCAGTGGGTGTTTGTCTCCTCTTGGACCAACCAAATGGAGTTCGTCTCCTCTTGGGCCAATCTAAGTTTTCGTCTCATCTTTGCTTAATCAATGGGAGTTTGTCACCTCTTGGACTAATCTAACTGAGTTCGTCTCCTCTTGGACCAATCTAACTGAGTTCGTCTCCTCTTGGACCAATCTAACGGAGTTCGTTTCCTCTTGGACGAACCAATGGGTGTTCGTCTCCTCAAGGACCAATCTAAAGGAGTTCGTCTCCTCTTGGACCAATCTAAGTTAGTTCGTCTCATCTTTGCTTAATCAATGGGAGTTCGTCTCCTCTTGGACCAACCAAATGGAGTTCGTCTGCTCTTGGGCCAATCTAAGTTTTCGTCTCATCTTTGCTTAATCAATGTGAGTTTGTCTCCTCTTGGACCAATCTAACGGAGTTCGTCTCCTCTTGGACCAATCTAACGGAGTTCGTCTCCTCTTGGACGAATCAAAGGGTGTTCGTCTCCTCAAGGACCAATCTAAAGGAGTTCGTCTCTTCTTGGACCAATCTAAGTTAGTTCGTCTCATGTTTGCTTAATCAATGGGAGTTCGTCACCTCTTGGACCAACCAAAGGGAGTTCGTCTCCTCTTGGACCAATCTAAGGGAGTTCGTCTCCTCTTGGGCCATCTAAGTTTGTTCGTCTAATCTATGCTTAATCAATGGGAGTTCGTCTACTCTTGGGCCAATCTAAGATTGTTCGTCTCATCTTTGCTTAATCAATGGGAGTTCGTCACCTCTTGGACCAACCAAAGGGAGTTCGTCTCCTCTTGGACCAATCCAAGGGAGTTCGTCTCCTCTTGGGCCAATCTAAGTTTGTTCGTCTAATCTATGCTTAATCAATGGGAGTTCGTCTACTCTTGGGCCAATCTAAGATTGTTCGTCTCATCTTTGCTTAATCAATGGGAGTTCATCACCTCTTGGACCAACCAAAGGGAGTTCGTCTCCTCTTGGACCAATCCAAGGGAGTTCGTCTCCTCTTGGGCCAATCTAAGTTTGTTCGTCTAATCTATGCTTAATCAATGGGAGTTCGTCTACTCTTGGGCCAACCAAAGTGAGTACGTCTCCTCTTGGACCAATCTATGTTAGTTCGTCACATCTTTGCGTAATCAATGGCAGTTCGTCTAATCTTTGCTTAATCAGTGGGTGTTTGTCTCCTCTTGGACCAACCAAATGGAGTTCGTCTCCTCTTGGGCCAATCTAAGTTTTCGTCTCATCTTTGCTTTATCAATGGGAGTTTGTGTCCTCTTGTACCAATCTAACGGAGTTCGTCTCCTCTTGGACTAATCTAACGGAGTTTGTTTCCTCTTGGACAAATCAAAGGGTGTTCGTCTCCTCAAGGACCAATCTAAGTTAGTTTGTCTCATCTTTGCTTAATCAATGGGAGTCCGTCTCCTCTTGGAACAACCAAAGGGAGTACGTCTCCTCTTGGACCAATCTATGTTAGTTCGTCACATCTTTGCGTAATCAATGGGAGTTCGTCTCCTCTTGGACCAATCTAACGGAGTTCGTCTCCACCTGGACGAATCAAAGGTAGTTCGTCTCCTCATGGACCAATCTAAGGGAGTTCGTCTCCTCTTGGACCAATCTAAGTTAGTTCGTCTCATCTTTGCTTAATCAATGGGAGTTCGTCTAATCTTTGCTTAATCAGTGGGTGTTTGTCTCCTCTTGGACCAACCAAATGGAGTTCGTCTCCTCTTGGGCCAATCTAAGTTTTCGTCTCATCTTTGCTTAATCAATGGGAGTTTGTCTCCTCTTGGACCAATCTAACTGAGTTCGTCTCCTCTTGGACCAATCTAACGGAGTTCGTTTCCTCTTGGACGAATCAAAGGGTGTTCGTCTCCTCAAGGACCAATCTAAAGGAGTTCGTCTCCTCTTGGACCAATCTAAGTTAGTTCGTCTCATCTTTGCTTAATCAATGGGAGTTCGTCTCCTCTTGGACCAACCAAATAGAGTTCGTCTCCTCTTGGGCCAATCTAAGATTGTTCGTCTCATCTTTGCTTAATCAATGGGAGTTCGTCTCGTCTTGGAAGAATCAATGGGAGTTCGTCTCCTCTTGGACCAATCTAAGGGTGTTCTTCTCCTCTTAGACCAATATAAGGGAGGTCGTCTTCTCTTGGACCAATCTTAGTTAGTTCGTCTCATCTTTGTTTAATCAATGGGAGATCGTCTCCTCTTGGACCAACCAAAGGGAGGTCGTCTCCTCTTGGACCAAGCTATGGGAGTTCGTCTCATCTTTTCACAATCTAAGGGAGTTCGTCTCCTCTTGGACCAATCTAAGTTAGTTTGTCTCATCTTTGCTTAATCAATTGGAGTTTGTCTCCTCTTGGACCAATCTAACGGAGTTCGTCTCCTCTTGGACCAATCAAACGGAGTTCGTCTCCTCTTGGACGAATCAAAGGGTGTTCGTCTCCTCATGGACCAATCTATTGGTGTTCATCTCCTCTTGGACCAAGCAAATGGGAGTTCGTCTCATCTTTGCATAATCAATGCGAGTTCGTCTACTCTTAGGCCAATCTTAGATTGTTCGTTTTATCTTTGCTTAATCAATGGGAATTCGTCTCCTCTTGGACGAATCAAAGGGAGTTCGTCTCCTCTTGGACCAATCTAAGGGTGTTCGTCTCCTCTTAGACCAATATAAGGGAGGTCGTCTCCTCTTGGCCCAATCTAAGTTAGTTCATCTCATCTTTGTTAAATCAATTGGAGAACGTCCCCTCTTGGACCAAGCTATGGGAGTTCGTCTCCTCTTGGACCAATCTAAGTTAGTTTCTCTCATCTTTGCTTAATCAATGGGAGCTCGTCTCCTCTTGGACCAATGTAAAAGTGTTCGTCTCCTCGTTGCTTAATCTAATGGAATTCGTCTACTCTAGAAACACTCTAAGGGAGTTCGTCTCCTCTTGGACGAATCAAAGGGTGTTCGTCTCCTCAAGGACCAATCTAAGTTAGTTCGTCTCATCTTTGCTTAATCAATGGGAGTTCGTCTCCTCTTGGACCAACCAAAGGGAGTTCGTCTCCTCTTGGACCAATCTAAGTTAGTTCGTCACATCTTTGCGTAATCAAAGGGAGTTCGTCTAATCTTTGCTTAATCAGTGGGTGTTTGTCTCCTCTTGGACCAACCAAATGGAGTTCGTCTCCTCTTGGGCCAATCTAAGTTTTCGTCTCATCTTTGCTTAATCAATGGGAGTTTGTCTCCTCTTGGACTAATCTAACTGAGTTCGTCTCCTCTTGGACCAATCTAACTGAGTTCGTCTCCTCTTGGACCAATCTAACGGAGTTCGTTTCCTCTTGGACGAACCAATGGGTGTTCGTCTCCTCAAGGACCAATCTAAAGGAGTTCGTCTCCTCTTGGACCAATCTAAGTTAGTTCGTCTCATCTTTGCTTAATCAATGGGAGTTCGTCTCCTCTTGGACCAACCAAATGGAGTTCGTCTGCTCTTGGGCCAATCTAAGTTTTCGTCTCATCTTTGCTTAATCAATGTGAGTTTGTCTCCTCTTGGACCAATCTAACGGAGTTCGTCTCCTCTTGGACCAATCTAACGGAGTTCGTCTCCTCTTGGACGAATCAAAGGGTGTTCGTCTCCTCAAGGACCAATCTAAAGGAGTTCGTCTCTTCTTGGACCAATCTAAGTTAGTTCGTCTCATGTTTGCTTAATCAATGGGAGTTCGTCACCTCATGGACCAACCAAAGGGAGTTCGTCTCCTCTTGGACCAATCTAAGGGAGTTCGTCTCCTCTTGGGCCATCTAAGTTTGTTCGTCTAATCTATGCTTAATCAATGGGAGTTCGTCTACTCTTGGGCCAATCTAAGATTGTTCGTCTCATCTTTGCTTAATCAATGGGAGTTCGTCACCTCTTGGACCAACCAAAGGGAGTTCGTCTCCTCTTGGACCAATCCAAGGGAGTTCGTCTCCTCTTGGGCCAATCTAAGTTTGTTCGTCTAATCTATGCTTAATCAATGGGAGTTCGTCTACTCTTGGGCCAATCTAAGATTGTTCGTCTCATCTTTGCTTAATCAATGGGAGTTCGTCTCCTCTTGGACGAATCAAAGGGAGTTCGTCTCCTCTTGGACCAATCTAAGGGTGTTCGTCTCCTCTTAGACCAATATAAGGGAGATCGTCTCCTCTTGGACCAATCTAAGTTAGTTCGTCTCAGCTTTGTTTAATCAATTGGAGATCGTCTCCTCTTGGACCAACCAAAGGGAGTTCATCTCCTCTAGGACCAAGCTATGCGAGTTCGTCTCATCTTTTCACAATCAAAGGGTGTTCGTGTCCTCTTGGACCAATCTAAGTTAGTTTGTCTCATCTTTGCTTAATCAATGGGAGTTCGTCTCCTCTTGGACCAATCTAAGTTAGTTCAACTCATCTTTGCTTAATCAATGGGAGTTCGTCTCCTCTTGGAACAATCTACCTGAGTTCGTCTCCTCCTGGACGAATCAAAGGTAGTTCGTCTCCTCATGGACCAATCTAAGGGAGTTCGTCTCCTCTTGGACCAATATAAGTTAGTTCGTCTCTTCTTTGCTTAATCAATGGGAGTTCGTCTAATCTTTGCTTAATCAGTGGGAGTTTGTTTCCTCTTGGACCAACCAAAGGGAGTTCGTCTCCTCTTTGGCCAATCTAAGTTTTTTCGTCTCATCATTGCTTAATCAATCGGAGTTTGTCTCCTCTTGAACCAATCTAACGGAGTTCGTGTCCTCTTGGACGAATCAAAGGGTGTTCGTCTCCTCATGGACCAATCTATGGGAGTTCGTCTCCTCTTGTACCAATCTAAGTTAGTTCATCTCATCTTTGCTTAATCAATGGGACTTCGCCTTCTCTTGGACCAATCTACCGGAGTTCGTCTCCTCCTGGACGAATCAAAGGGTGTTCGTCTCCTCATGGACCAATCTAAGGGAGTTCGTCTCCTCTTGGACCAATCTAAGTTAGTTCGTCACATCTTTGCGTAATCAATGGGAGTTCGTCTAATCTTTGCTTAATCAGTGGGTGTTTGTCTCCTCTTGGACCAACCAAATGGAGTTTGTCTCCTCTTGGGCCAATCTAAGTTTTCGTCTCATCTTTGCTTTATCAATGGGAGTTTGTCTCCTCTTGTACCAATCTAACGGAGTTCGTCTCCTCTTGGACCAATCTAACGGAGTTCGTTTCCTCTTGGACAAATCAAAGGGTGTTCGTCTCCTCAAGGACCAATCTAAGTTAGTTCGTCTCATCTTTGCTTAATCAATGGGAGTTCGTCTCCTCTTGGACCAACCAAAGGGAGTACGTCTCCTCTTGGACCAATCTATGTTAGTTCGTCACATCTTTGTGTAATCAATGGCAGTTCGTCTAATCTTTGCTTAATCAGTGGGTGTTTGTCTCCTCTTGGACCAACCAAATGGAGTTCGTCTCCTCTTGGGCCAATCTAAGTTTTCGTCTCATCTTTGCTTTATCAATGGGAGTTTGTGTCCTCTTGTACCAATCTAACGGAGTTCGTCTCCTCTTGGACTAATCTAACGGAGTTTGTTTCCTCTTGGACAAATCAAAGGGTGTTCGTCTCCTCAAGGACCAATCTAAGTTAGTTTGTCTCATCTTTGCTTAATCAATGGGAGTTCGTCTCCTCTTGGACCAACCAAAGGGAGTACGTCTCCTCTTGGACCAATCTATGTTAGTTCGTCACATCTTTGCGTAATCAATGGGAGTTCGTCTAATCTTTGCTTAATCAGTGGGTGTTTGTCTCCTCTTGGACCAACCAAATGGAGTTCGTCTCCTCTTGGGCCAATCTAAGTTTTCGTCTCATCTTTGCTTTATCAATGGGAGTTTGTCTCCTCTTGTACCAATCTAACGGAGTTCGTCTCCTCTTGGACCAATCTAACGGAGTTCGTTTCCTCTTGGACAAATCAAAGGGTGTTCGTCTCCTCAAGGACCAATCTAAGTTAGTTTGTCTCATCTTTGCTTAATCAATGGGAGTTCGTCTCCTCTTGGACCAACCAAAGGGAGTACGTCTCCTCTTGGACCAATCTATGTTAGTTCGTCACATCTTTGCGTAATCAATGGCAGTTCGTCTAATCTTTGCTTAATCAGTGGGTGTTTGTCTCCTCTTGGACCAACCAAATGGAGTTCGTCTCCTCTTGGGCCAATCTAAGTTTTCGTCTCATCTTTGCTTTATCAATGGGAGTTTGTCTCCTCTTGTACCAATCTAACGGAGTTCGTCTCCTCTTGGACCAATCTAACGGAGTTCGTTTCCTCTTGGACAAATCAAAGGGTGTTCGTCTCCTCAAGGACCAATCTAAGTTAGTTCGTCTCATCTTTGCTTAATCAATGGGAGTTCGTCTCCTCTTGGACCAACCAAAGGGAGTACGTCTCCTCTTGGACCAATCTATGTTAGTTCGTCACATCTTTGCGTAATCAATGGCAGTTCGTCTAATCTTTGCTTAATCAGTGGGTGTTTGTCTCCTCTTGGACCAACCAAATGGAGTTCGTCTCCTCTTGGGCCAATCTAAGTTTTCGTCTCATCTTTGCTTTATCAATGGGAGTTTGTGTCCTCTTGTACCAATCTAACGGAGTTCGTCTCCTCTTGGACTAATCTAACGGAGTTTGTTTCCTCTTGGACAAATCAAAGGGTGTTCGTCTCCTCAAGGACCAATCTAAGTTAGTTTGTCTCATCTTTGCTTAATCAATGGGAGTTCGTCTCCTCTTGGACCAACCAAAGGGAGTACGTCTCCTCTTGGACCAATCTATGTTAGTTCGTCACATCTTTGCGTAATCAATGGCAGTTCGTCTAATCTTTGCTTAATCTGTGGGTGTTTGTCTCCTCTTGGACCAACCAAATGGAGTTCGTCTCCTCTTGGGCCAATCTAAGTTTTCGTCTCATCTTTGCTTAACCAATGGGAGTTTGTCTCCTCTTGGACCAATCTAACTGAGTTCGTCTCCTCTTGGACCAATCTAACGGAGTTCGTTACCTCTTGGACGAATCAAAGGGTGTTCGTCTCCTCAAGGACCAATCTAAAGGAGTTCGTCTCCTCTTGGACCAATCTAAGTTAGTTCGTCTCATCTTTGCTTAATCAAAGGGAGTTCGTCTCCTCTTGGACCAACCAAATGGAGTTCGTCTCCTCTTGGGCCAATCTAAGATTGTTCGTCTCATCTTTGCTTAATCAATGGGAGTTCGTCTCGTCTTGGAAGAATCAATGGGAGTTCGTCTCCTCTTGGACCAATCTAAGGGTGTTCTTCTCCTCTTAGACCAATATAAGGGAGGTCGTCTTCTCTTGGACCAATCTTAGTTAGTTCGTCTCATCTTTGTTTAATCAATGGGAGATCGTCTCCTCTTGGACCAACCAAAGGGAGTTCGTCTCCTCTTGGACCAAGCTATGGGAGTTCGTCTCATCTTTTCACAATCTAAGGGAGTTCGTCTCCTCTTGGACCAATCTAAGTTAGTTTGTCTCATCTTTGCTTAATCAATTGGAGTTTGTCTCCTCTTGGACCAATCTAACGGAGTTCGTCTCCTCTTGGACCAATCAAACGGAGTTCGTCTCCTCTTGGACGAATCAAAGGGTGTTCGTCTCCTCATGGACCAATCTATTGGTGTTCATCTCCTCTTGGACCAAGCAAATGGGAGTTCGTCTCATCTTTGCATAATCAATGCGAGTTCGTCTACTCTTAGGCCAATCTTAGATTGTTCGTTTTATCTTTGCTTAATCAATGGGAATTCGTCTCCTCTTGGACGAATCAAAGGGAGTTCGTCTCCTCTTGGACCAATCTAAGGGTGTTCGTCTCCTCTTAGACCAATATAAGGGAGGTCGTCTCCTCTTGGCCCAATCTAAGTTAGTTCATCTCATCTTTGTTAAATCAATTGGAGAACGTCCCCTCTTGGACCAAGCTATGGGAGTTCGTCTCCTCTTGGACCAATCTAAGTTAGTTTCTCTCATCTTTGCTTAATCAATGGGAGCTCGTCTCCTCTTGGACCAATGTAAAAGTGTTCGTCTCCTCGTTGCTTAATCTAATGGAATTCGTCTACTCTAGAAACACTCTAAGGGAGTTCGTCTCCTCTTGGACGAATCAAAGGGTGTTCGTCTCCTCAAGGACCAATCTAAGTTAGTTCGTCTCATCTTTGCTTAATCAATGGGAGTTCGTCTCCTCTTGGACCAACCAAAGGGAGTTCGTCTCCTCTTGGACCAATCTAAGTTAGTTCGTCACATCTTTGCGTAATCAAAGGGAGTTCGTCTAATCTTTGCTTAATCAGTGGGTGTTTGTCTCCTCTTGGACCAACCAAATGGAGTTCGTCTCCTCTTGGGCCAATCTAAGTTTTCGTCTCATCTTTGCTTAATCAATGGGAGTTTGTCTCCTCTTGGACTAATCTAACTGAGTTCGTCTCCTCTTGGACCAATCTAACTGAGTTCGTCTCCTCTTGGACCAATCTAACGGAGTTCGTTTCCTCTTGGACGAACCAATGGGTGTTCGTCTCCTCAAGGACCAATCTAAAGGAGTTCGTCTCCTCTTGGACCAATCTAAGTTAGTTCGTCTCATCTTTGCTTAATCAATGGGAGTTCGTCTCCTCTTGGACCAACCAAATGGAGTTCGTCTGCTCTTGGGCCAATCTAAGTTTTCGTCTCATCTTTGCTTAATCAATGTGAGTTTGTCTCCTCTTGGACCAATCTAACGGAGTTCGTCTCCTCTTGGACCAATCTAACGGAGTTCGTCTCCTCTTGGACGAATCAAAGGGTGTTCGTCTCCTCAAGGACCAATCTAAAGGAGTTCGTCTCTTCTTGGACCAATCTAAGTTAGTTCGTCTCATGTTTGCTTAATCAATGGGAGTTCGTCACCTCTTGGACCAACCAAAGGGAGTTCGTCTCCTCTTGGACCAATCTAAGGGAGTTCGTCTCCTCTTGGGCCAATCTAAGTTTGTTCGTCTAATCTATGCTTAATCAATGGGAGTTCGTCTACTCTTGGGCCAATCTAAGATTGTTCGTCTCATCTTTGCTTAATCAATGGGAGTTCGTCACCTCTTGGACCAACCAAAGGGAGTTCGTCTCCTCTTGGACCAATCCAAGGGAGTTCGTCTCCTCTTGGGCCAATCTAAGTTTGTTCGTCTAATCTATGCTTAATCAATGGGAGTTCGTCTACTCTTGGGCCAATCTAAGATTGTTCGTCTCATCTTTGCTTAATCAATGGGAGTTCGTCTCCTCTTGGACGAATCAAAGGGAGTTCGTCTCCTCTTGGACCAATCTAAGGGTGTTCGTCTCCTCTTAGACCAATATAAGGGAGATCGTCTCCTCTTGGACCAATCTAAGTTAGTTCGTCTCAGCTTTGTTTAATCAATTGGAGATCGTCTCCTCTTGGACCAACCAAAGGGAGTTCATCTCCTCTAGGACCAAGCTATGCGAGTTCGTCTCATCTTTTCACAATCAAAGGGTGTTCGTGTCCTCTTGGACCAATCTAAGTTAGTTTGTCTCATCTTTGCTTAATCAATGGGAGTTCGTCTCCTCTTGGACCAATCTAAGTTAGTTCAACTCATCTTTGCTTAATCAATGGGAGTTCGTCTCCTCTTGGAACAATCTACCTGAGTTCGTCTCCTCCTGGACGAATCAAAGGTAGTTCGTCTCCTCATGGACCAATCTAAGGGAGTTCGTCTCCTCTTGGACCAATATAAGTTAGTTCGTCTCTTCTTTGCTTAATCAATGGGAGTTCGTCTAATCTTTGCTTAATCAGTGGGAGTTTGTTTCCTCTTGGACCAACCAAGGGAGTTCGTCTCCTCTTTGGCCAATCTAAGTTTTTTCGTCTCATCATTGCTTAATCAATCGGAGTTTGTCTCCTCTTGAACCAATCTAACGGAGTTCGTGTCCTCTTGGACGAATCAAAGGGTGTTCGTCTCCTCATGGACCAATCTATGGGAGTTCGTCTCCTCTTGTACCAATCTAAGTTAGTTCATCTCATCTTTGCTTAATCAATGGGACTTCGCCTTCTCTTGGACCAATCTACCGGAGTTCGTCTCCTCCTGGACGAATCAAAGGGTGTTCGTCTCCTCATGGACCAATCTAAGGGAGTTCGTCTCCTCTTGGACCAATCTAAGTTAGTTCGTCACATCTTTGCGTAATCAATGGGAGTTCGTCTAATCTTTGCTTAATCAGTGGGTGTTTGTCTCCTCTTGGACCAACCAAATGGAGTTTGTCTCCTCTTGGGCCAATCTAAGTTTTCGTCTCATCTTTGCTTTATCAATGGGAGTTTGTCTCCTCTTGTACCAATCTAACGGAGTTCGTCTCCTCTTGGACCAATCTAACGGAGTTCGTTTCCTCTTGGACAAATCAAAGGGTGTTCGTCTCCTCAAGGACCAATCTAAGTTAGTTCGTCTCATCTTTGCTTAATCAATGGGAGTTCGTCTCCTCTTGGACCAACCAAAGGGAGTACGTCTCCTCTTGGACCAATCTATGTTAGTTCGTCACATCTTTGCGTAATCAATGGCAGTTCGTCTAATCTTTGCTTAATCAGTGGGTGTTTGTCTCCTCTTGGACCAACCAAATGGAGTTCGTCTCCTCTTGGGCCAATCTAAGTTTTCGTCTCATCTTTGCTTTATCAATGGGAGTTTGTGTCCTCTTGTACCAATCTAACGGAGTTCGTCTCCTCTTGGACAAATCTAACGGAGTTCGTTTCCTCTTGGACAAATCAAAGGGTGTTCGTCTCCTCAAGGACCAATCTAAGTTAGTTTGTCTCATCTTTGCTTAATCAATGGGAGTTCGTCTCCTCTTGGACCAACCAAAGGGAGTACGTCTCCTCTTGGACCAATCTATGTTAGTTCGTCACATCTTTGCGTAATCAATGGGAGTTCGTCTAATCTTTGCTTAATCAGTGGGTGTTTGTCTCCTCTTGGACCAACCAAATGGAGTTCGTCTCCTCTTGGGCCAATCTAAGTTTTCGTCTCATCTTTGCTTTATCAATGGGAGTTTGTCTCCTCTTGTACCAATCTAACGGAGTTCGTCTCCTCTTGGACCAATCTAACGGAGTTCGTTTCCTCTTGGACAAATCAAAGGGTGTTCGTCTCCTCAAGGACCAATCTAAGTTAGTTCGTCTCATCTTTGCTTAATCAATGGGAGTTCGTCTCCTCTTGGACCAACCAAAGGGAGTACGTCTCCTCTTGGACCAATCTATGTTAGTTCGTCACATCTTTGCGTAATCAATGGCAGTTCGTCTAATCTTTGCTTAATCAGTGGGTGTTTGTCTCCTCTTGGACCAACCAAATGGAGTTCGTCTCCTCTTGGGCCAATCTAAGTTTTCGTCTCATCTTTGCTTTATCAATGGGAGTTTGTGTCCTCTTGTACCAATCTAACGGAGTTCGTCTCCTCTTGGACTAATCTAACGGAGTTCGTTTCCTCTTGGACAAATCAAAGGGTGTTCGTCTCCTCAAGGACCAATCTAAGTTAGTTTGTCTCATCTTTGCTTAATCAATGGGAGTTCGTCTCCTCTTGGACCAACCAAAGGGAGTACGTCTCCTCTTGGACCAATCTATGTTAGTTCGTCACATCTTTGCGTAATCAATGGGAGTTCGTCTAATCTTTGCTTAATCAGTGGGTGTTTGTCTCCTCTTGGACCAACCAAATGGAGTTCGTCTCCTCTTGGGCCAATCTAAGTTTTCGTCTCATCTTTGCTTTATCAATGGGAGTTTGTTTCCTCTTGTACCAATCTAACGGAGTTCGTCTCCTCTTGGACCAATCTAACGGAGTTCGTTTCCTCTTGGACAAATCAAAGGGTGTTCGTCTCCTCAAGGACCAATCTAAGTTAGTTCGTCTCATCTTTGCTTAATCAATGGGAGTTCGTCTCCTCTTGGACCAACCAAAGGGAGTACGTCTCCTCTTGGACCAATCTATGTTAGTTCGTCACATCTTTGCGTAATCAATGGCAGTTCGTCTAATCTTTGCTTAATCAGTGGGTGTTTGTCTCCTCTTGGACCAACCAAATGGAGTTCGTCTCCTCTTGGGCCAATCTAAGTTTTCGTCTCATCTTTGCTTTATCAATGGGAGTTTGTGTCCTCTTGTACCAATCTAACGGAGTTCGTCTCCTCTTGGACTAATCTAACGGAGTTTGTTTCCTCTTGGACAAATCAAAGGGTGTTCGTCTCCTCAAGGACCAATCTAAGTTAGTTTGTCTCATCTTTGCTTAATCAATGGGAGTTCGTCTCCTCTTGGACCAACCAAAGGGAGTACGTCTCCTCTTGGACCAATCTATGTTAGTTCGTCACATCTTTGCGTAATCAATGGGAGTTCGTCTAATCTTTGCTTAATCAGTGGGTGTTTGTCTCCTCTTGGACCAACCAAATGGAGTTCGTCTCCTCTTGGGCCAATCTAAGTTTTCGTCTCATCTTTGCTTAATCAATGGGAGTTTGTCTCCTCTTGGACCAATCTAACTGAGTTCGTCTCCTCTTGGACCAATCTAACGGAGTTCGTTTCCTCTTGGACGAATCAAAGGGTGTTCGTCTCCTCAAGGACCAATCTAAAGGAGTTCGTCTCCTCTTGGACCAATCTAAGTTAGTTCGTCTCATCTTTGCTTAATCAATGGGAGTTCGTCTCCTCTTGGACCAACCAAATGGAGTTCGTCTCCTCTTGGGCCAATCTAAGATTGTTCGTCTCATCTTTGCTTAATCAATGGGAGTTCGTCTCGTCTTGGAAGAATCAATGGGAGTTCGTCTCCTCTTGGACCAATCTAAGGGTGTTCTTCTCCTCTTAGACCAATATAAGGGAGGTCGTCTTCTCTTGGACCAATCTTAGTTAGTTCGTCTCATCTTTGTTTAATCAATGGGAGATCGTCTCCTCTTGGACCAACCAAAGGGAGTTCGTCTCCTCTTGGACCAAGCTATGGGAGTTCGTCTCATCTTTTCACAATCTAAGGGAGTTCGTCTCCTCTTGGACCAATCTAAGTTAGTTTGTCTCATCTTTGCTTAATCAATGGCAGTTCATCTCCTCATGGACCAATCTATGGGAGTTCGTCTCCTCTTTGAGCAATCTAAGTTAGGTCATCTCATCTTTGCCTAATCAATGGGAGTTCATCTCCTCTTGGACCAATCTAACGGAGTTCGTCTCCTCCTGGATGAATCAAAGGGTGTTCGTCTCCTCATGGACCGATCTAAGGGAGGACGTCTCCTCTTGGACCAATCTAAGTTAGTTCGTCTCATGTTTGCTTAATCAATGGGAGTTCGTCTAATCTTTGCTTAATCAGTGAGAGTTTGTCTCCTCTTGGACCAACCAAAGGGAGTTCGTCTCCTCTTGGGCCATTCTAAGTTTGTTCGTCTCATCTTTGCTTAATCAAGGGGAGTTTGTCTCCTCTTGGACCAATCTAACGGACTTCGTCTCCTCTTGGACGAATCTAAGGGTGTTCGTCTCCTCTTGGACCAATCTATGGGAGTTCGTCTCCTCTTTGACCAATCTAAGTTAGTTCATCTCATCTTTGCTTAATCAATGCGAGTTCGTCTGCTCTTGGGCCAATCTAACGGAGTTCCTCTCCTCCTGGACGAATGAAAGGGAGTTCGTCTCGACATGGACCAATCTAAGGGAGTTCGCCTCCTCTTGGACCAATCTAAGTTAGTTCGTCTCATCTTTGCTTAATCAATGGGAGTTCGTCTAATCTTTGCTTAATAAGTGGGTGTTTGTCTCCTCTTGGACCAACCAAATGGAGTTCGTCTCCTCTTGGGCCAATCTAAGTTTGTTCGTCTCATCTTTGCTTAATCAATGGGAGTTTGTCTCCTCTTGGAAAAATCTAACGGAGTTCGTCTCCTCTTGGACCAATCTAACGCAGTTCGTCTCCTCTTGGACGAATCAAAGGGTGTTCGTCTCCTCATGGACCAATCTAAGGGAGTTCGTCTCCTCTTGGACCAATCTAAGTTAGTTCATCTCATCTTTGCTTAATCAATGGGAGTCTGTCTCCTCTTGGACCAACCAAAGGGTGTTCGTCTACTCTCGGACCAATCTAAGGGAGTTCGTCTCTTCTTGGGCCAATCCAAGTTTGTTCGTCTCATCTTTGCTTAATCAATGGGAGTTCATCTCATCTTTGCAGAATCAATGGGAGTTCGTCTACTCTTGGGCCAATCTAAGATTGTTCGTCTCATCTTTGCTTAATCAATGGGAGTTCGTCTCCTCTTGGACGAATCAAAGGGAGTTTGTTTCCTCTTGGACCAATCTAAGGGTGTTCGTCTCCTCTTAGACCAATATAAGGGAGGTCGTCTCCTCTTGAACCCATCTAAGTTAGTTCGTCTCATCTTTGTTTAATCAATTGGAGATCGTCTCCCCTTGGACCAACCAAAGGGAGTTCGTCTCCTCTTGGACCAAGCTATGGGAGTTCGTCTCATCTTTTCACAACCAAAGGGAGTTCGTCTCCTCTTGGAACAAGTTATGGGAGTTCGTCTCATCTTTTCACAATCTAAAGGAGTTCGTCTCCTCTTGGACCAATCTAAGTTAGTTTGTCTCATCTTTGCTTAATCAATGGGAGTTCGTCTCCTGTTGGACCAATGTAAAAGTGTTCGTCTCCTCGTTGCTTAATCTAATGGAATTCGTCTACTCTAGAAACACTCTATGGGAGTTCATCTCCTCTTGGACCAATCAAAGGGAGTTCGTCTCCTCATGGACCAATCTAACGGAGTTCGTCTCCTCTTGGACCAATCTAAGTTAGTTCGTCTCATCTTTGGTTAATCAATGGGAGTTCGACAAACTTTGCTTAATCAGTGGGAGTTTGTCTCCTCATGGACCAACCAAAGGGACTTCGTCTCCTCTTGGGCCAATCTAAGTTTTTTCGTCTCATCATTGCTTAATCAATTGGAGTTTGTCTCCTCTTGGACCAATCTAACGGAGTTCGTCTCCTCTTGGACCAATCAAACAGAGTTCGTCTCCTCCTGGACGAATCAAAGGGTGTTCGTCTCCTCATGGACCAATCTAAGGGAGTTCGTCTCCTCTTGGACCAATCTAAGTTAGTTCATCTCATCTTTACTTAATCAATGGGAGTCTGTCTCCTCTTGGACCAACCAAAGGGAGTTCGTCTCCTCTTGGACCAATCTAAGGGAGTTCGTCTCTTCTTGGGCCAATCTAAGTTTGTTCGTCTCATCTTTGCTTAATCAATGGGAGTTCGTCTCATCTTTGCAGAATCAATGGGAGTTCGGCTCCTCTTGGACGAATCAAAGGGAGTTTGTTTCCTCTTGGACCAATCTAAGGGTGTTCGTCTCCTCTTAGACCAATATAAGGGAGGTCCTCTCCTCTTGAACCCATCTAAGTTAGTTCGTCTCATCTTTGTTTAATCAATTGGAGATCGTCTCCCCTTGGACCAACCAAAGGGAGTTCGTCTCCTCTTGGACCAAGCTATGGGAGTTCGTCTCATCTTTTCACAATCTAAGGGAGTTCGTCTCCTCTTGGACCAAGCTGTGGGAGTTCGTCTCATATTTTCACAATCTAAAGGAGTTCGTCTCCTCTTGGACCAATCTAAGCTAGTTTGTCTCATCTTTGCTTAATCAATGCGAGTTCGTCTCCTGTTGGACCAATGTAAAAGTGTTCGTCTACACGTTGCTTAATCTAATGGAATTCGTCTACTCTAGAAACACTCTATGGGAGTTCATCTCCTCTTGGACCAATCAAAGGGAGTTCGTCTCCTCATGGACCAATCTAAGGGAGTTCGTCTCCTCTTGGACCAATCTAAGTTAGTTCGTCTCATCTTTGGTTAATCAATGGGAGTTCGACAAACTTTGCTTAATCAGTGGGAGTTTGTCTCCTCTTGGACTAACCAAAGGGACTTCGTCTCCTCTTGGGCCAATCTAAGTTTTTTCGTCTCATCATTGCTTAATCAATTGGAGTTTGTCTCCTCTTGGACCAATCTAACGGAGTTCGTCTCCTCTTGGACCAATCAAACGGAGTTCGTCTCCTCTTGGACAAATCAAAGGGTGTTCGTCTCCTCATGGACCAATCTATTGGTGTTCATCTCCTCTTGGACCAAGCAAACGGAGTTCGTCTCCTCTTGGGCCAATCTAAGTTTGTTCGTCTCATCTTTGCTTAATCAATGGGACTTTGTCTCCTCTTGGACCAATCTAACGGAGTTCGTCTCCTCTTGGACCAATCTAACGAAGTTCGTCTCTTCTTGGACGAATCAAAGGGTGGTCGTCTCCTCATGGACCAATCTAAGGGAGTTTGTCTCCTCTTGGACCAATCTAAGTTAGTTCATATCGTCTTTGCTTAATCAATGGGAGTCTGTCTCCTCTTGGACCAACCAAAGGGAGTTCGTCTCCTCATGGACCAATCTAACGGAGTTCGTCTATTCTTGGGCCAATCTAAGTTTATTCGTCTCATCTTTGCTTAATCAATGGGAGTTCGTCTCATCTTTGCATAATCAATGCGAGTTCGTCTACTCTTAGGCCAATCTTAGATTGTTCGTTTTATCTTTGCTTAATCAATGGGAGTTCGTCTCCTCTTGGACGAATCAAAGGGAGTTCGTCACCTCTTGGACCAATCTAAGGGTGTTCGTCTCCTCTTAGACCAATATAAGGGAGGTCGTCTCCTCTTGGACCAATCTAAGTTAGTTCATCTCATCTTTGTTAAATCAATTGGAGAACGTCCCCTCTTGGACCAAGCTATGGGAATTCGTCTCCTCTTGGACCAATCTAAGTTAGTTTCTCTCATCTTTGCTTAATCAATGGGAGCTCGTCTCCTCTTGGACCAATGTAAAAGTGTTCGTCTCCTCGTTGCTTAATCTAATGGAATTCGTCTACTCTAGAAACACTCTAAGGGAGTTCGTCTCCTCTTGGACGAATCAAAGGGAGTTCGTCTCCTCAAGGACCAATCTAAGTTAGTTCGTCTCATCTTTGCTTAATCAATGGGAGTTCGTCTCCTCTTGGACCAACCAAAGGGAGTTCGTCTCCTCTTGGACCAATCTAAGTTAGTTCGTCACATCTTTGCGTAATCAATGGGAGTTCGTCTAATCTTTGCTTAATCAGTGGGTGTTTGTCTCCTCTTGGACCAACCAAATGGAGTTCGTCTCCTCTTGGGCCAATCTAAGTTTTCGTCTCATCTTTGTTTAATCAATGGGAGTTTGTCTCCTCTTGGACCAATCTAACTGAGTTCGTCTCCTCTTGGACCAATCTAACGGAGTTCGTTTCCTCTTGGACGAACCAATGGGTGTTCGTCTCCTCAAGGACCAATCTAAAGGAGTTCGTCTCCTCTTGGACCAATCTAAGTTAGTTCGTCTCATCTTTGCTTAATCAATGGGAGTTCGTCTCCTCTTGGACCAACCAAATGGAGTTCGTCTGCTCTTGGGCCAATCTAAGTTTTCGTCTCATCTTTGCTTAATCAATGTGAGTTTGTCTCCTCTTGGACCAATCTAACGGAGTTCGTCTCCTCTTGGACGAATCAAAGGGTGTTCGTCTCCTCAAGGACCAATCTAAAGGAGTTCGTCTCCTCTTGGACCAATCTAAGTTAGTTCGTCTCATGTTTGCTTAATCAATGGGAGTTCGTCACCTCTTGGACCAACCAAAGGGAGTTCGTCTCCTCTTGGACCAATCTAAGGGAGTCCGTCTCCTCTTGGGCCATCTAAGTTTGTTCGTCTAATCTATGCTTAATCAATGGGAGTTCGTCTACTCGTGGGCCAATCTAAGATTGTTCGTCTCATCTTTGCTTAATCAATGGGAGTTCGTCTCCTCTTGGACGAATCAAAGGGAGTTCGTCACCTCTTGGTCCAATCTAAGGGTGTTCGTCTCCTCTTAGACCAATATAAGGGAGATCATCTCCTCTTGGACCAATCTAAGTTAGTTCGTCTCATCTTTGTTTAATCAATTGGAGATCGTCTCCTCTTGGACCAACCAAAGGGAGTTCATCTCCTCTAGGACCAAGCTATGGGAGTTCGTCTCATCTTTTCACAATCAAAGGGCGTTCGTCTCCTCTTGGACCAATCTAAGTTAGTTTGTCTCATCTTTGCTTAATCAATGGGAGTTCGTCTCCTCTTGGACCAATCTAAGTTAGTTCAACTCATCTTTGCTTAATCAATGGGAGTTCGTCTCCTCTTGCACCAATCTAACTGAGTTCGTCTCCTCCTGGACGAATCAAAGGAAGTTCGTCTCCTCATGGACCAATCTAAGGGAGTTCGTCTCCTCTTGGACCAATATAAGTTAGTTCGTCTCTTCTTTGCTTAATCAATGGGAGTTCGTCTAATCTTTGCTTAATCAGTGGGAGTTTGTCTCCTCTTGGACCAATCTAACAGACTTCGTCTCCTCTTGGACGAATCTAAGGGTGTTCGTCTCCTCATGGACCAATCTATGGGAGTTCGTCTCCTCTTTGACCAATCTAAGTTAAATCATCTCATCTGTGCTTAATCAATGGGAGTTCGTCTGCTCTTGGGCCAATCTAATGGAGTTCCTCTCCTCCTGGACGAATGAAAGGGAGTTCGTCTCCTCATGGACCAATCTAAGGGAGTTCGTCTCCTCTTGGACCAATATAAGTTAGTTCGTCTCTTCTTTGCTTAATCAATGGGAGTTCGTCTAATCTTTGCTTAATCAGTGGGAGTTTGTCTCCTCTTGGACCAACCAAAGGGAGTTCGTCTCCTCTTGGACGAATCAAAGGGTGTTCGTCTCCTCATGGACCAATCTATGGGAGTTCGTCTCCTCTTGGACCAATCTAAGTTAGTTCATCTCATCTTTGCTTAATCAATGGGACTTCGTCTTCTCTTGGACCAATCTACCGGAGTTCATCTCCTCCTGGACGAATCAAAGGGTGTTCGTCTCCTCATGGACCAATCTAAGGGAGTTCGTCTCCTCTTGGACATATCTAAGTTAGTTCGTCACATCTTTGCGTAATCAATTGGAGTTCGTCTAATCTTTGCTTAATCAGTTGGTGTTTGTCTCCTCTTGGACCAACCAAATGGAGTTCGTCTCCTCTTGGGCCAATCTAAGTTTTCGTCTTATCTTTGCTTAATCAATGGGAGTTTGTCTACTCTTGTACCAATCTAACGGAGTTCGTCTCCTCTTGGACCAACCTAACGGAGTTCGTTTCCTCTTGGACAAATCAAAGGGTGTTCGTCTCCTCAAGGACCAATCTAAGTTAGTTCGTCTCATCTTTGCTTAATCAATGGGAGTTCGTCTCCTCTTGGACCAACCAAAGGGAGTACGTCTCCTGTTGGACCAATCTAAGTTAGTTCATCACATCTTTGCGTAATCAATGGGAGTTCGTCTAATCTTTGCTTAATCAGTGGGTGTTTGTCTCCTCTTGGACCAACCAAATGGAGTTCGTCATCTCTTGGGCCAATCTAAGTTTTCGTCTCATCTTTGCTTAATCAATGGGAGTTTGTCTCCTCTTGGACCAATCTAACTGAGTTCGTCTCCTCTTGGACCAATCTAACGGAGTTCGTTTCCTCTTGGACGAATCAAAGGGTGTTCGTCTCCTCAAGGACCAATCTAAAGGAGTTCGTCTCCTCTTGGACCAATCTAAGTTAGTTCGTCTCATCTTTGCTTAATCAATGGGAGTTCGTCTCCTCTTGGACCAACCAAATGGAGTTCGTCTCCTCTTGGGCTAATCTAAGATTGTTCGTCTCATCTTTGCTTAATCAATGTGAGTTCGTCTCGTCTTGGAAGAATCAATGGGAGTTCGTCTCCTCTTGGACCAATCTAAGGGTGTTCGTCTCCTCTTGGACCAACCAAAGGGAGTTCGTCTCCTCTTGGACCAAGCTATGGGAGTTCGTCTCATCTTTTCACAATCTAAGGGAGTTCGTCTCCTCTTGGACCAATCTAAGTTAGTTTGTCTCTTCTTTGCTTAATCAATGGCAGTTCGACTCCTCATGGACCAATCTATGGGAGTTCGTCTTCTCTTTGACCAATCTAAGTTAGGTCATCTCATCTTTGCCTAATCAATGGGAGTTCGTCTCCTCTTGGACCAATCTACCGGAGTTCGTCTCCTCCTGGACGAATCAAAGGGTGTTCGTCTCCTCATGGACCGATCTAAGGGAGGACGTCTCCTCTTGGACCAATCTAAGTTAGTACATCTCATGTTTGCTTAATCAATGGGAGTTCGTCTAATCTTTGCTTAATCAGTGGGAGTTTGTCTCCTCTTGGACCAACCAAAGGGAGTTCGTCTCCTCTAGGGCCATTCTAAGTTTGTTCGTCTCATCTTTGCTTAATCAAGGGGAGTTTGTCTCCTCTTGGACCAATCTAACGGAGTTCGTCTCCTCTTGGACGAATCTAAGGGTGTTCGTCTCCTCATGGACCAATCTATGGGAGTTCGTCTCCTCTTTGACCAATCTAAGTTAGTTCATCTCATCTTTGCTTAATCAATGGGAGTTCGTCTGCTCTTGGGCCAATCTAACGGAGTTCCTCTCCTCCTGGACGAATGAAAGGGAGTTCGTCTCCTCATGGACCAATCTAAGGGTGTTCGTCTCCTCTTGGACCAATCTAAGTTAGTTCGTCTCATCTTTGCTTAATCAATGGGAGTTCGTCTAATCTTTGCTTAATTATTGGGTGTTTGTCTCCTCTTGGACCAACCAAATGGAGTTCGTCTCCTCTTGGGCCAATCTAAGTTTGTTCGTCTCATCTTTGCTTAATCAATGGGAGTTTGTCTCCTCTTGGACAAATCTAACGGAGTTCGTCTCCTCTTGGACTAATCTAACGCAGTTCGTCTCCTCTTGGACGAATCAAAGGGTGTTCGTCTCCTCATGGACCAATCTAAGGGAGTTGTCTCCTCTTGGACCAATCTAAGTTAGTTCATCTCATCTTTGCTTAATCAATGGGAGTCTGTCTCCTCTTGGACCAACCAAAGGGAGTTCGTCTCCTCTTGGACCATTCTAAGGGAGTTCGTCTCTTCTTGGGCCAATCTAAGTTTGTTCGTCTCACCTTTGCTTAATCAATGGGAGTTCGTCTACTCTTGGGCCAATCTAAGATTGTTCGTCTCATCTTTGCTTAATCAATGGGAGTTCGTCTCCTCTTGGACGAATCGAAGGGAGTTTGTTTCCTCTTGGACCAATCTAAGGGTGTTCGTCTCCTCTTAGACCAATATAAGGGAGGTCGTCTCCTCTTGAACCCATCTAAGTTAGTTCGTCTCATCTTTGTTTAATCAATTGGAGATCGTCTCCCCTTGGACCAACCAAAGGGAGTTCGTCTCCTCTTGGACCAAGCTATGGGAGTTCGTCTCATCTTTTCACAATCTAAGGGAGTTCGTCTCCTCTTGGACCAATCTAAGTTAGTTTGTCTCATCTTTGCTTAATCAATGGGAGTTCGTCTCCTGTTGGACCAATGTAAAAGTGTTCGTCTCCTCGTTGCTTAATCTAATGGAATTCGTCTACTCTAGAAACACTCTATGGGAGTTCATCTCCTCTTGGACCAATCAAAGGGAGTTCATCTCTTCATGGACCAATCTAAGGGAGTTCGTCTCCTCTTGGACCAACCAAAGGGACTTCGTCTCCTCTTGGACCAATCTAACGGAGTTCGTCTCCTCTTGGACCAATCAAACGGAGTTCGTCTCCTCTTGGACGAGTCAAAGGGTGTTCGTCTCCTCTTGGACCAATCTAAGGGTGTTTTTTTTTTTTTTGGTAAATTCCAATCTAAGGGTGTTCGTCTCCTCTTAGACCAATATAAGGGAGGTCGTCTCCTCTTGGACCAATCTAAGTTAGTTCATCTCATCTTTGTTTAATCAATTGGAGAACATCCCCTCTTGGACCAAGCTATGGGAGTTCGTCTCCTCTTGGACCAATCTAAGTTAGTTTCTCTCATCTTTGCTTAATCAATGGGAGCTCGTCTCCTCTTGGACCAATGTAAAAGTGTTCGTCTCCTCGTTGCTTAATCTAATGGAATTCGTCTACTCAAGAAACACTCTAAGGGAGTTCGTCTCCTCTTGGACGAATCAATGGGAGTTCGTCTCCTCATGGACCAATCTAAGGGAGTTCGTCTCCTCTTAGACCAATCTAAGTTAGTTCGTCTCATATTTGCTTAATCAATGGGAGTTCGTCTCCTCTTGGACAAATCTACAGGAGTTCGTCTCCTCCTCGACGAATCAAAGGGTGTTCGTCTCCTCATGGACCAATCTAAGGGAGTTCGTCTCCTCTTGGACCAATCTAAGTTAGTTCGTCTCATCTTTGCTTAATCAATGGGAGTTCGTCTAATCTTTGCTTAATCAGTGGGAGTTTGTCTCCTCTTGGTCCAACCAAAGGGAGTTCGTTTCCACTTGGGCCAATCTAAGTTAGTTCGTCTCATCATTGCTTAATCAATCGGAGTTTGTCTCCTCTTGGACTAATCTGACGGAGTTCGTCTCCTCTTGGACGAATCAAAGGGTGTTCGTCTCCTCAAGGACCAATCTATGGGTGTTCGTCTCCTCTTGGACCAATCTAAGTTAGTTCATCTCATATTTGCTTAATCAATGGGAGTTCGTCTCCTCTTGGACAAATCTACCGGAGTTCGTCTCCTCCTCGACGAATCAAAGGGTGTTCATCTCCTCATGGACCAATCTAAGGGAGTTCGTCTCCTCTTGGACCAATCTAACGGGGTTCGTCTCCTCTTGGACCAATCTAACGGAGTTCGTCTCCTCTTGGACTTATCAAAGGGAGTTCGTCTCCTCATGGACCAATCTAAGGGAGTTCGTCTCCTCTTGGACCAATCTAAGTTAGTTCGTCTCATCTTTGCTTAACAAATGGGAGATCGTCTAATCTTTGCTTAATCAGTGGGAGTTTGTCTCCTCTTGAACCAACCAAAGGGAGTTCGTCTCCTCTTGGGCCAATCTAAGTTTGTTCGTCTCATCTTTGCTTAATCAATGGGAGTTTGTCTCCTCTTGGACCAATCAAACGGAGTTCGTCTCCTCTTGGACCAATCTAACGGGGTTCGTCTCCTCTTGGACCATTCTAACGATGTTCGTCTCCTCTTGGACCAATCAAAGGGAGTTCGTCGCCTCTTGGACCAACCAAAGGGAGTTCGTCTCCTCTTGGACCAATCTATGGGAGTTCGTCTCCTCTTGGGCCAATCTAGGTTCGTTCGTCTCATCTTTGCTTAATCAATAGGAGTTCGTCTTATCTTTGCATAATCAATGGGAGTTCGTCTCCTCTTGGACGAATCAAAGGGTGTTCGTCTCCTCATGGACCAATGTATGGGAGTTCGTCTCCTCTTGGACCAATCTGAGTTAGTTCATCTCATCTTTGCTTAATCAATGGGAGTTCGTCTTTCCTTGGACCAATCTACCGGAGTTTGTCTCCTCCTGGACGAATCAAAGGGTGTTCGTCTCCTCATGGACCAATCTAAGGGAGTTCGGCTCCTCTTGGACCAATCTAAGTTAGTTCGTCACATCTTTGCTTAATCAATGGGAGTTCGTCTAATCTTTGCTTAATCAGTGGGTGTTTGTCTCCTCTTGAACCAACCAAAGGGAGTTCGTCTACTCTTGGGCCAATCTAAGTTTGTTCGTCTCATCATTACTTAATCAATGGGAGTTTGTCTCCTCTTGGACCAATCTAACGGAGTTCGTCTCCTCTTGGACAAATCAAAGGGTGTTCGTCTCCTCATGGACCAATCTATGGGAGTTCCTCTCCTCTTGGATCAATGTAAGTTAGTTCATCTCATCTTTGCTTAATCAATGGGAGTTCGTCTCCTCCTGGACCAATCTAACGGAGTTCGTCTCCTCCTGGACAAATCAAAGGGAGTTCGTCTCCTCATGGGCCAATCTAAGGGAGTTCGTCTCCTCTTGGACCAATCTAAGATAGTTCGTCCCATCTTTGCTAAATCAATGGGAGTTCGTCCAATCTTTGCTTAATCAGTGGGTGTTTGTCTCCTCTTGGACCAACTAAAGGGAGTTCGTCTCCTCTTGGGCCAATCTAAGTTTGTTCGTCTCATCTTTGCTTAATCAATGGGACTTTGTCTCCTCTTGGACCAATCTAACGGAGTTCGTCTTCTCTTGGACCAATCTAACGGAGTTCGTCTCCTCTTGGACGAATCAAAGGAAGTTCGTCTCCTCTTGGACCAACCAAAGGGAGTTCGTCTCCTCTTGGACCAATATATGGGAGTTCGTCTCCTCTTAGGCCAATCAAAGTTTGTTCGTCTCATCTTTGCTCAATCATAGGTGTTCGTCTCCTCTTAGACCGATATAAGGGAGTTCATCTCCTCTTGGACCAATCAAAGTTAGTTCGTCTCATCTTTGTTTAATCAATTGGAGATCGTCTCCTCTTGGACCAATCAAAGTTAGTTCGTCTCATCTTTGTTTAATCAATTGGAGATCGTCTCCTCTTGGACCAACCAAAGGGAGTTCATCTCCTCTAGGACCAAGATATGGGAGTTCGTCTCATCTTTTCACAATCAAAGGGTGTTCGTCTCCTCTTGGACCAATCTAAGTTAGTTCGTCTCATCTTTGTTTAATCAATTGGAGATCGTCTCCTCTTGGACCAACCAAAGGGTGTTCATCTCCTCTACGACCAAGCTATGGGAGTTCGTCTCATCTTTTCACAATCATAGGGTGTTCGTCGTCTCCATTTGGACCAATCTAAGTTAGTTTATCTCATCTTTGCTTAATCAATGGGAGTTCGTCTCCTCTTGGACCAGTCTAAGTTAGTTCAACTCATCTTTGCTTAATCAATGGGAGTTCGTCTCCTCGTGGACCAATCTAACGGAGTTCGTCTCCTCCTGGACAAATCAAAGGTAGTTCGTCTCCTCATGGACCAATCTAAGGGAGTTCGTCTCTTCTTGGACCAATATAAGTTAGTTCGTCTCATCTTTGCTTAATCAATGGGAGTTCGTCTCATCTTTGCTTAATCAATGGGAGTTCATCTAATCTTTGCTTAATCAGTGGGAGTTTGTCTCCTCTTGGACCAACCAAAGGGAGTTCATCTCCTCTTGGGCCAATCTAAGTTTGTTCGTCACATCTATGCTTAAACAATGGGAGTTTGTCTCCTCTTGGACCAATCAAACGGAGTTCGTCTCCTCTTGGACCAAACTAACGGAGTTCGTCTCCTCTTGGACGAATCAAAGGGTGTTCGTCTCCTCAAGGACCAATCTAAAGGAGTTCGTCTCCTCTTGGACCAATCTAAGTTAGTTCGTCTCATCTTTGCTTAATTAATGGGAGTTCGTCTAATCTTTGCTTAATCAGTTGGATTTTGTCTCCTCTTGAACCAACCAAAGGGAGTTCGTCACCTTTTAGGTCAATCTAACTTTGTTCGTCTCATCTTTGCTTAATCAAAGGGAGTTTGTCTCCTCTTGGACCAATCTAAATTAGTTCGTCTCATCTTTACTTAATCAATGGGAGTTCGTCTCCTCTTGGACCAACCGAAGGGAGTTCGTCTCCTCTTGGACCAATCTAAGGGAGTTCGTCTCCTCTTGGGCCAATCTAAGTTTGTTCGTCTCATCTATGCTTAATCAATGGGAGTTCGTCTCATATTTGCATAATCAATGGGAGTTCGTCTACTATTGGGCCAATCTAAGATTGTTCGTCTCATCTTTGCTTAATCAATGGGAGTTCGTCTCATCTTTACATAATCAATGGTTGTTCGTCTACTCTTGGGCCAATCTAAGATTGTTCGTCCCATCTTTGCTTAATCAATGGGAGTTCGTCTCCTCTTGGACGAATCAAAGGGAGTTCGTCTCCTCTTGGACCAATCTAAGGGTGTTCGTCTCCTGTTAGACCAATATAAGGGAGGTCGTCTCCTCTTGGACCAATCTAAGTTAGTTCGTCTCATCTTTGTTTAATCAATTGGAGATCGTCTCCTCTTTGACCAAGCTATGGGAGTTCGTCTCATCTTTTCACAATCTAAGGGAGTTCGTCTACTCTTGGACCAATCTAAGTTAGTTTGTATCATCTTTGCTTAATCAATGGGAGTTCGTCTCCTCTTGGACCAATGTAAAAGTGTTCGTCTCCTCGTTGCTTAATCTAATGGAATTCGTCTACTCTGAAAACACTCTAAGGGAGTTCGTCTTCTCCTAGACGAATCAAAGGGAGTTCGTCTCCTCATGCAACAATCTAAGGGAGTTCGTCTCCTCTAGGACCAATCTAAGTTAGTTCGTCTCATCTTTGCTTAATCAATGGGAGTTCGTCTAATCTTTGCTTAATCAGTGGAAGTTTGCCTCCTCTTGGACCAACCAAAGGGAGTTCGTCTCCTCTTGGGCCAATCTAAGTTTGTTCGTCTCGTCATTGCTTAATCAATCGGAGTTTGTCTCCTCTTGGACCAATCTAACGGATTTCGTCTCCTCTTGGACGAATCAAAGGGTGTTCTTCTCCTCATGGACCAATCTATTGGAGTTCGTCTCCTCTTGGACCAATCTAAGTTAATTCATCTCATCTGTGCTTAATCAATGGGAGTTCATCTCCTCTTGGACCAATCTACCGGAGTTTGTCTCCTCCTGGACGAATCAAAGGGTGTTCATCTCCTCATGGACCAATCTAAGGGAGTTCGTCTCCTCTTGGACCAATCTAAGTTAGTTCGTCACATATTTGCTTAATCAATGGGAGTTTGTCTAATCTTTGCTTAATCAGTGGGTGTTTGTCTCCTCTTGGACCAACCAAATGGAGTTCGTCTCCTCTTGGGCCAATCTAAGTTTGTTCGTCTCATCTTTGCTTAATCAATGGAAGTTTGTCTCCTCTTGGACCAATCTAACGGAGTTCATCTCCTCTTGGACCAATTTAACGGAGTTCGTCTCCTCTTGGACGAATCAAAGGGTGTTTGTCTCCTCATGGACCAATCTACGGGGGTTCGCCTCCTCATGGACCAATCTAAGTTAGTTCATCTCATCTTTGCTTAATCAATGGGAGTCGGTCTCCTCTTGGATCAACCAAAGGGAGTTCGTCTCCTCTTGGACCAATCTAAGGGAGTTCGTCTCTTCTTGGGCCAATCTAAGTTTGTTCGTCTCATCTTTGCATAATCAATGGGAGTTCGTCTACTCTTGGGCCAATCTAAGATTGTTCGTCTCATATTTGCTTAATCAATGGGAGTTCGTCTCCTCTTGGATGAATCAAACGGAGTTCGTCTCCTCTTGGACCAATCTAAGGGTGTTCGTCTCCTCTTATACCAATATAAGGGAGGTCGTCTCCTCTTGGACCAATCTAAGTTAGTTCGTCTCATCTTTGTTTAATCAATTGGAGATCGTCTCCTCTTGGACCAACCAAAGGGAGTTCGTCTCCTCTTCGACCAAGCTATGGGAGTTCGTCTCATCTTTTCACAATCTAAAGGAGTTCGTCTCCTCTTGGACCAATCTAAGTTAGTTTGTCTCATCTTTGCTTAATCAATGGGAGTTCGTCTCCCCTTGGACCAATGTAAAAGTGTTCGTCTCCTCGTTGCTTAATCTAATGGAATTCGTCTACTCTAGAAACACTCTAAGGGAGTTCGTCTTCTCTTGGACGAATCAAAGAGAGTTCGTCTCCTCATGCACCTATCTAAGGGAGTTCGTCTGCTCTTGGACCAATCTAAGTTAGTTTGTCTCATCTTTGCTAAATCAATGGGAGTTCGTCCAATCTTTGCTTAATCAGTGGGAGTTTGTCTCCTCTTGGACCAACCAAAGGGAGTTCGTCTCCTCTTGGGCCAATCTAAGTTTGTTGGTCTCGTCATTGCTTAATCAATCGGAGTTTGTCTCCTCTTGGACCAATATAACGGAGTTCGTCTCCTCTTGGACGAATCAAAGGTTGTTCGTCTCCTCATGGACCAATCTATGGGAGTTCGTCTCCTCTTGCACCAATCTACCGGAGTTCGTCTCCTCCTGGACGAATCAAAGGGTGTTTGTCTCCTCATGGACCAATCTAAGGGAGTTCGTCTCCTGTTGGACCAATCTAAGTTAGTTCGTCACATCTTTCCTTAATCAATGGGAGTTCGTCTAATCTTTGCTTAATCAGTGGGTGTTTGCCTCCTCTTGAACCAACCAAAGGGAGTTCGTCTCCTCTTGGGCCAATCTAAGTTTGTTCGTCTCATCTTTGCTTAATCAATGGGAGTTTGTCTCCTCTTGGACCAATCTAACGGAGTTCGTCTCCTCTTGGCCGAATCAAAGGGTGTTCGTCTCCTCATGGACCAATCTATGGGAGTTCGTCTCCTCTTGGACCAATCTAAGTTAGTTCATCTCATCTTTGCTTAATCAATGGGAGTTCGTCTCCTCTTGGACCAATCTACCGGAGTTCGTCTCCTCCTGGACGAATCAAAGGGTGTTCGTCTCCTCATGGACCAATCTAAGGGAGTTCGTCTCCTCTTGGACCAATCTAAGTTAGTTCGTCCCATCTTTGCTAAATCAATGGGAGTTCGTCTAATCTTTGCTTAATCAGTGGGTGTTTGTCTCCTCTTGGACCAACCAAAGGTAGTTCGTCTCCTCTTGAGCCAATCTAAGTTTGTTCGTCTCATCTTTGCTTAATCAATGGGACTTGGTCTCCTCTTGGACCAATCTAACGGAGTTCGTCTCCTCTTGGACCAATCTAACGGAGTTCGTCTCCTCTTGGACCAACCAAAGGGAGTTCGTCTCCTCTTGGGCCAATCTAAGTTTGTTCGTCTCATCTTTGCTTAATCAATGGGAGTTTGTGTCCTCTTGGACCAATCTAACGGAGTTCGTCTCCTCTTGGCCGAATCAAAGGGTGTTCGTCTCCTCATGGACCAATCTATGGGAGTTCGTCTCCTCTTGGACCAATCTAAGTTAGTTCATCTCATCTTTGCTTAATCAATGGGAGTTCGTCTCCTCTTGGACCAATCTACCGGAGTTCGTCTCCTCCTGGACGAATCAAAGGGTGTTCGTCTCCTCATGGACCAATCTAAGGGAGTTCGTCTCCTCTTGGACCAATCTAAGTTAGTTCGTCCCATCTTTGCTAAATCAATGGGAGTTCGTCTAATCTTTGCTTAATCAGTGGGTGTTTGTCTCCTCTTGGACCAACCAAAGGTAGTTCGTCTCCTCTTGGGCCAATCTAAGTTTGTTCGTCTCATCTTTGCTTAATCAATGGGACTTTGTCTCCTCTTGGACCAATCTAACCGAGTTCGTCTCCTCTTGGACCAATCTAACGGAGTTCGTCTCCTCTTGGACCAATCTAACGGAGTTCGTCTCCTCTTGGACCAACCAAAGGGAGTTCGTCTCCTCTTGGGCCAATCTAAGTTTGTTCGTCTCATCTTTGCTCAATCAATAGGAGTTAGTCCCATCTTTGCATAATCAATGGGAGTTCGTCTCCTCTTGGACCAATCTAAGGGTGTTCGTCTCCTCTTAGACCGATATAAGGGAGTTCGTCTCCTGTTGGACCAATCTAAGTTAGTTCGTCTCATCTTTGTTTAATCAATTGGAGATCGTCTCCTCTTGGACCAAGCAAAGGGAGTTCATCTCCTCTAGGACCAAGCTATTGGAGTTCGTCTCATCTTTTCACAATCAAAGGGTGTTCGTCTCCTCTTGGACCAATCTAAGTTAGTTTATCTCATCTTCGCTTAATCAATGGGAGTTCGTCTCCTCTTGGACCAGTCTAAGTTAGTTCAACTCATCTTTGCTTAATCAATGGGAGTTCGTCTCCTCTTGGACCAATCTAACGGAGTTCGTCTCCTCCTGGACGAATCAAAGGTAGTTCGTTTCCTCATGGACCAATCTAAGGGAGTTCGTCTCTTCTTGGACCAATATAAGTTAGTTCGTCTCATCTTTGCTTAATCAATGGGAGTTCGTCTCATCTTTGCTTAATCAATGGGAGTTCGTCAAATCTTTGCTTAATCAGTGGGAGTTTGTCTCGTCTTGGACCAACCAAAGGGAGTTCATCTCCTCTTGGGCCAATCTAAGATTGTTCGTCACATCTTTGCTTAAACAATGGGAGTTTGTCTCCTCTTGGACCAATCTAACGGAGTTCGTCTCCTCTTGGACAAATCTAACGGAGTTCGTCTCCTCTTGGACCAATCTACCGGAGTTCGTCTCCTCCTGGACGAATCAAAGGGTGTTCGTCTCCTCATGGACCAATCTAAGGGAGTTCGTCTCCTGTTGGACCAATCTAAGTTAGTTCGTCACATCTTTCCTTAATCAATGGGAGTTCGTCTAATCTTTGCTTAATCAGTGGGTGTTTGCCTCCACTTGAACCAACCAAAGGGAGTTCATCTCCTCTTGGGCCAATCTAAGTTTGTTCGTCTCATCTTTGCTTAATCAATGGGAGTTTGTCTCCTCTTGGACCAATCTAACGGAGTTCGTCTCCTCTTGGACGAATCAAAGGGTGTTCGTCTCCTCATGGACCAATCTATGGGAGTTCGTCTCCTCTTGGACCAATCTAAGTTAGTTCATATCATCTTTGCTTAATCAATGGGAGTTCGTCTCCTCTTGGACCAATCTACCGGAGTTCGTCTCCTCCTGGACGAATCAAAGGGTGTTCGTCTCCTCATGGACCAATCTAAGGGAGTTCGTCTCCTCTTGGACCAATCTAAGTTAGTTCGTCCCATCTTTGCTAAATCAATGGGAGTTCGTCTAATCTTTGCTTAATCAGTGGGTGTTTGTCTCCTCTTAGACCAACCAAAGGTAGTTTGTCTCCTCTTGGGCCAATCTAAGTTTGTTCGTCTCATCTTTGCTTAATCAATGGGACTTTGTCTCCTCTTGGACCAATCTAACGGAGTTCGTCTCCTCTTGGACCAATCTAACGGAGTTCGTCTCCTCTTGGACCAATCTAACGGAGTTCGTCTCCTCTTGGACCAACCAAAGTGAGTTCGTCTCCTCTTGAGCCAATCTAAGTTTGTTCGTCTCATCTTTGCTCAATCAATAGGAGTTAGTCTCATCTTTGCATAATCAATGGGAGTTCGTCTCCTCTTGGACCAATCTAAGGGTGTTCGTCTCCTCTTAGACCGATATAAGGGAGTTCGTCTCCTCTTGGACCAATCTAAGTTAGTTCGTCTCATCTTTGTTTAATCAATTGGAGATCGTCTCCTCTTGGACCAAGCAAAGGGAGTTCATCTCCTCTAGGACCAAGCTATTCGAGTTCGTCTCATCTTTTCACAATCAAAGGGTGTTCGTCTCCTCTTGGACCAATCTAAGTTAGTTTATCTCATCTTTGCTTAATCAATGGGAGTTCGTCTCCTCTTGGACCAGTCTAAGTTAGTTCAACTCATCTTTGCTTAATCAATGGGAGTTCGGCTCCTCTTGGACCAATCTAACGGAGTTCGTCTCCTCCTGGACGAATCAAAGGTAGTTCGTTTCCTCATGGACCAATCTAAGGGAGTTCGTCTCTTCTTAGACCAATATAAGTTAGTTCGTCTCATCTTTTGCTTAATCAATGGGAGTTCGTCTCATCTTTGCTTAATCAATGGGAGTTCGTCTAATCTTTGCTTAATCAGTGGGAGTTTGTCTCCTCTTGGACTAACCAAAGGGAGTTCATCTCCTCTTGGGCCAATCTAAGATTGTTCGTCTCATCTTTGCTTAAACAATGGGAGTTTGTCTCCTCTTGGACCAATCTAACGGAGTTCGTCTTCTCTTGGACAAATCTAACGGAGTTCGTCTCCTCTTGGACGAATCAAAGGGTGTTCATCTCCTCAAGGACCAATCTAAAGGAGTTCGTCTCCTCTTGGACCAATCTAAGTTAGTTCGTCTCATCTTTGCTTAATCAATGGGAGTTCGTCTAATCTTTGCTTAATCAGTGGGATTTTGTCTTCTCTTGAACAACCCAAAGGGAGTTCGTCTCCTTTTAGGTCAATCTAAGTTTGTTCGTCTCATCTTTGCTTAATCAATGGGAGTTTGTCTCCTCTTGGACCAAGCAAAGGGAGTTCATCTCCTCTAGGACCAAGCTATTGGAGTTCGTCTCATCTTTTCACAATCAAAGGGTGTTCGTCTCCTCTTGGACCAATCTAAGTTAGTTTATCTCATCTTTGCTTAATCAATGGGAGTTCGTCTCCTCTTGGACCAGTCTAAGTTAGTTCAACTCATCTTTGCTTAATCAATGGGAGTTCGGCTCCTCTTGGACCAATCTAACGGAGTTCGTCTCCTCCTGGACGAATCAAAGGTAGTTCGTTTCCTCATGGACCAATCTAAGGGAGTTCGTCTCTTCTTAGACCAATATAAGTTAGTTCGTCTCATCTTTTGCTTAATCAATGGGAGTTCGTCTCATCTTTGCTTAATCAATGGGAGTTCGTCTAATCTTTGCTTAATCAGTGGGAGTTTGTCTCCTCTTGGACTAACCAAAGGGAGTTCATCTCCTCTTGGGCCAATCTAAGATTGTTCGTCTCATCTTTGCTTAAACAATGGGAGTTTGTCTCCTCTTGGACCAATCTAACAGAGTTCGTCTTCTCTTGGACAAATCTAACGGAGTTCGTCTCCTCTTGGACGAATTAAAGGGTGTTCGTCTCCTCAAGGACCAATCTAAAGGAGTTCGTCTCCTCTTGGACCAATCTAAGTTAGTTCGTCTCATCTTTGCTTAATCAATGGGAGTTCGTCTAATCTTTGCTTAATCAGTGGGATTTTGTCTTCTCTTGAACAACCCAAAGGGAGTTCGTCTCCTTTTAGGTCAATCTAAGTTTGTTCGTCTCATCTTTGCTTAATCAATGGGAGTTTGTCTCCTCTTGGACCAATCTAAGTTAGTTCGTCTCATCTTTACTTAATCAATGGGAGTTCGTCTCCTCTTGGACCAACTGAAGGTAGTTCGTCTCCTCTTGGACCAATCTAAGGGAGTTCGTCTCCTCTTGGGCCAATCTAAGTTTGTTCGTCTCATCTATGCTTAAACAACGGGAGTTCGTCTCATCTTTGCATAATCAATGGGAGTTCGTATACTCTTGGGCCAATCTAAGATTGTTCGTCTCATCTTTGCTTAATCAATGGGAGTTCGTCTACACTTGGGCCAATCTAATATTGGTCGTCCCATCTTTGCTTAATCAATGGGAGTTCGTCTCCTCTTCGACGAATTAAAGGGAGTTCGTCTCCTCTTGGACCAATCTAAGGGTGTTCGTCTCCTGTTAGACCAATATAAGGGAGGTCGTCTCCTCTTGGACCAATCTAAGTTAGTTCGTCTCTTCTTTGTTTAATCAATTGGAGATCGTCTCCTCTTTGAGCAAGCTATGGGAGTTCGTCTCATCTTTTCACAATCTAAGGGAGTTCGTCTACTCTTGGACCAATCTAAGTTAGTTTGTCTCATCTTTGCTTAATCAATGTGAGTTCGTCTCCTCTTGGACAAATGTAAAAGTGTTCGTCTCCTCGTTGCTTAATCTAATGGAATTCGTCTACTCTAGAAATACTCTAAGGGAGTTCGTCTTCTCCTGGACGAATCAAAGGGAGTTCGTCTCCTCATGCACCAATCTAAGGGAGTTCGTCTCCTCTTGGACCAATCTAAGTTAGTTCGTCTCATCTTTGCTTAATCAATGGGAGTTCGTCTAATCTTTGCTTAATCAGTGGAAGTTTGTCTCCTCTTGGACCAATCTAGTGGAGTTCGTCTCCTCTTGGACGAATCAAAGGTTGTTTGTCTCCTCATGAACCAATCTACGGAGTTCGCCCCCTCATGGACCAATCTAAGTTAGTTCATCTCATCTTTGCTTAATCAATGGGAGTCGGTCTCCTCTTGGATCAACCAAAGGGAGTTCGTCTCCTCTTGGACCAATCTAAGGGAGTTCGTCTCTTCTTGGGCCAATCTAAGTTTGTTCGCCTCATCATTGCATAATCAATGGGAGTTCGTCTCATCTTTGCATAATCAATGGGAGTTCGTCTACTCTTGGGCCAATCTAAGATTGTTCGTCCCATCTTTGCTTAAACAATGGGAGTTCGTCTCCTCTTGGATAAATCAAACGGAGTTCGTCTCCTCTTGGACCAATCTAAGGGTGTTCGTCTCCTCTTAGACCAATATAAGGGAGGTCGTCTCCTCTTGGACCAATCTAAAGTATTCGTCTCATCTTTGTTTAATCAATTGGAGATCGTCTCCTCTTGGACCAATCTAAAGTATTCGTCTCATCTTTGTTTAATCAATTGGAGATCGTCTCCTCTTAGACCAACGAAAGGGAGTTCGTATCCTCTTGGACCAAGCTATGGGAGTTCGTCTCATCTTTTCACAATCTAAAGGAGTTCGTCTCCTCTTGGACCAATCTAAGTTAGTTTGTCTCATCTTTGCTTAATCAATGGGAGTTCGTCTCCTCTTGGACCAATGTAAAAGTGTTCGTCTCCTCGTTGCTTAATCTAATGGAATTCGTCAACTCTAGAAACACTCTAAGGGAGTTCGTCTTCTCTTGGACGAATCAAAGGGAGTTCGTCTCCTCATGCACCAATATAAGGGAGTTCGTCTCCTCTTGGACCAATCTAAGTTAGTTTGTCTCATCTTTGCTTAATCAATGGGAGTTCGTCTAATCTTTGCTTAATCAGTGGGTGTTTCTCTCCTCTTGGATCAACCAAAGGGAGTTCGTCTCCTCTTGGGCCAATCTAAGTTTGTTCGTCTCATCATTGCTTAATCAATCGGAGTTTGTCTCCTCTTGGACCAATCTAACGGAATTCGTCTCCTCTTGGACCAATCTAACGGAGTTCGTTTCCTCTTGGACGAATCAAAGGGTGTTCGTGTCCTCATGGACCAATCTATGGGAGTTTGTCTCCTCTTGGACCAATCTATCGGAGTTCGTCTCCTCCTGGACGAATCAAAGGGTGTTCGTCTCCTCATGGACCAATCTAATGGAGTTTGTCTCCTGCTAGACCAATCTATGTTAGTTCGTCACATCTTTGCGTAATCAATAGGAGTTCGTCTAATCTTTGCTTAATCAGTGGGTGTTTGTCTCCTCTTGAACCAACCAAAGGGAGTTCGTCTCCTCTTGGGCCAATCTAAGTTTGTTCGTCTCATCTTTGCTTAATCAATGGGAGTTTGTCTCCTCTTGGACCAATCTAACGGAGTTCGTCTCCTCTTGGATGAATCAAAGGGTGTACGTATCCTCATGGACCAATCTATGGGAGTTCGTCTCCTCTTGGACCAATCTAAGTTAGTTCATCTCATCTTTGCTTAATCAATGGCAGTTCGTCTCCTCTTGGACCAATCTACCGTAGTTCGTCTTCTCCTGGACGAATCAAAGGGTGTTCGTCTCCTCCTGGACCAATCTAAGGGAGTTCGTCTCCTCTTGGACCAATCTAAGTTAGTTCGTCCCATCTTTGCCAAATCAATGGGAGTTCGTCTAATCTTTGCTTAATCAGTGGGTGTTTGTCTCCTCTTGGGCCAATCTAAGTTTGTTCGTCTCATCTTTGCTTAATCAATGGGAGTTTGTCTCCTCTTGGACCAATCTAATGGAGTTCGTCTCCTCTTGGACGAATCAAAGGGTGTTCGTCTCCTCATGGACCAATCTATGGGAGTTCGTCTCCTCTTTGACCAATCTACCGGAGTTCGTCTCCTCCTTGACGAATCAAAGGGTGTTCGTCTCCACATGGACCAATCTAAGGGAGTTCCTCTCCTGCTGGACCAATCTAAGTTAGTTCGTCACATCTTTGCTTAATCAATGGGAGTTCGTCTAATCTTTACTTAATCAGTGGGTGTTTGTCTCCTCTTGAACCAACCAAAGGGAGTTCGTCTCCTCTTGGGCCAATCTAAGTTTGTTCGTCTCATCTTTGCTTAATCAATGGGAGTTTGTCTCCTCTTGGACCAATCTAACGGAGTTCGTCTCCTCTTGGACGAATCAAAGGGTGTTCGTCTCCTCATGGACCAATCTATGGGAGTTCGTCTCCTCTTGGATCAATCTAAGTTAGTTCGTCCCATCTTTGCTAAATCAATGGGAGTTCGTCTAATCTTTGCTTAATCAGTGGGTGTTTGTCTCCTCTTGGACCAACCAAAGGTAGTTCGTCTCCTCTTGGGCCTATCTAAGTTTGTTCGTCTCATCTTTGCTTAATCAATGGGACTTTGTCTCCTCTTGGACCAATCTAACGGAGTTCGTCTCCTCTTGGACCAACCAAAGGGAGTTCGTCTCCTCTTGGGCCAATCTAAGTTTGTTCATCTCATCTTTGCTCAATCAATAGGAGTTAGTCTCATCTTTGCATAATCAATGGGAGTTCGTCTCCTCTTGGACCAATCTAAGGGTGTTCGTCTCCTCTTAGACATCGTATAAGGGAGTTCGTCTCCTCTTGGACCAATCTAAGTTAGTTCGTCTCATCTTTGTTTAATCAATTGGAGATCGTCTCCTCTTGGACCAAGCAAAGGGAGTTCATCTCCACTAGGACCAAGCTATTGGAGTTCGTCTCATCTTTTCACAATCAAAGGGTGTTCGTCTCCCCTTGGACCAATCTAAGTTAGTTTATCTCATCTTTGCTTAATCAATGGGAGTTCGTCTCCTCTTGGACCAGTCCAAGTTAGTTCAACTCATCTTTGCTTAATCAATGGGAGTTCGTCTCCTGTTGGCCCAATCTAACGGAGTTCGTCTCCTCCTAGACGAATCAAAGGTAGTTCGTTTCCTCATGGACCAATCTAAGGGAGTTCGTCTCTTCTTGGACCAATATAAGTTAGTTCGTCTCATCTTTGCTTAATCAATGGGAGTTCGTCTCATCTTTGCTTAATCAATGGGAGTTCGTCTAATCTTTGCTTAATCAGTGGGAGTTTGTCTCCTCTTAGACCAACCAAAGGGAGTTCATCTCCTCTTGGGCCAATCTAAGATTGTTCGTCTCATCTTTGCTTAAACAATGGGAGTTTGTCTCCTCTTGGACCAATCTAACAGAGTTCGTCTTCTCTTGGACAAATCTAACGGAGTTCGTCTCCTCTTGGACGAATTAAAGGGTGTTCGTCTCCTCAAGGACCAATCTAAAGGAGTTCGTCTCCTCTTGGACCAATCTAAGTTAGTTCGTCTCATCTTTGCTTAATCAATGGGAGTTCGTCTAATCTTTGCTTAATCAGTGGGATTTTGTCTTCTCTTGAACAACCCAAAGGGAGTTCGTCTCCTTTTAGGTCAATCTAAGTTTGTTCGTCTCATCTTTGCTTAATCAATGGGAGTTTGTCTCCTCTTGGACCAATCTAAGTTAGTTCGTCTCATCTTTACTTAATCAATGGGAGTTCGTCTCCTCTTGGACCAACTGAAGGTAGTTCGTCTCCTCTTGGACCAATCTAAGGGAGTTCGTCTCCTCTTGGGCCAATCTAAGTTTGTTCGTCTCATCTATGCTTAAACAACGGGAGTTCGTCTCATCTTTGCATAATCAATGGGAGTTCGTATACTCTTGGGCCAATCTAAGATTGTTCGTCTCATCTTTGCTTAATCAATGGGAGTTCGTCTACACTTGGGCCAATCTAATATTGGTCGTCCCATCTTTGCTTAATCAATGGGAGTTCGTCTCCTCTTCGACGAATTAAAGGGAGTTCGTCTCCTCTTGGACCAATCTAAGGGTGTTCGTCTCCTGTTAGACCAATATAAGGGAGGTCGTCTCCTCTTGGACCAATCTAAGTTAGTTCGTCTCTTCTTTGTTTAATCAATTGGAGATCGTCTCCTCTTTGAGCAAGCTATGGGAGTTCGTCTCATCTTTTCACAATCTAAGGGAGTTCGTCTACTCTTGGACCAATCTAAGTTAGTTTGTCTCATCTTTGCTTAATCAATGTGAGTTCGTCTCCTCTTGGACAAATGTAAAAGTGTTCGTCTCCTCGTTGCTTAATCTAATGGAATTCGTCTACTCTAGAAATACTCTAAGGGAGTTCGTCTTCTCCTGGACGAATCAAAGGGAGTTCGTCTCCTCATGCACCAATCTAAGGGAGTTCGTCTCCTCTTGGACCAATCTAAGTTAGTTCGTCTCATCTTTGCTTAATCAATGGGAGTTCGTCTAATCTTTGCTTAATCAGTGGAAGTTTGTCTCCTCTTGGACCAATCTAGTGGAGTTCGTCTCCTCTTGGACGAATCAAAGGTTGTTTGTCTCCTCATGAACCAATCTACGGAGTTCGCCCCCTCATGGACCAATCTAAGTTAGTTCATCTCATCTTTGCTTAATCAATGGGAGTCGGTCTCCTCTTGGATCAACCAAAGGGAGTTCGTCTCCTCTTGGACCAATCTAAGGGAGTTCGTCTCTTCTTGGGCCAATCTAAGTTTGTTCGCCTCATCATTGCATAATCAATGGGAGTTCGTCTCATCTTTGCATAATCAATGGGAGTTCGTCTACTCTTGGGCCAATCTAAGATTGTTCGTCCCATCTTTGCTTAAACAATGGGAGTTCGTCTCCTCTTGGATAAATCAAACGGAGTTCGTCTCCTCTTGGACCAATCTAAGGGTGTTCGTCTCCTCTTAGACCAATATAAGGGAGGTCGTCTCCTCTTGGACCAATCTAAAGTATTCGTCTCATCTTTGTTTAATCAATTGGAGATCGTCTCCTCTTGGACCAATCTAAAGTATTCGTCTCATCTTTGTTTAATCAATTGGAGATCGTCTCCTCTTAGACCAACGAAAGGGAGTTCGTATCCTCTTGGACCAAGCTATGGGAGTTCGTCTCATCTTTTCACAATCTAAAGGAGTTCGTCTCCTCTTGGACCAATCTAAGTTAGTTTGTCTCATCTTTGCTTAATCAATGGGAGTTCGTCTCCTCTTGGACCAATGTAAAAGTGTTCGTCTCCTCGTTGCTTAATCTAATGGAATTCGTCAACTCTAGAAACACTCTAAGGGAGTTCGTCTTCTCTTGGACGAATCAAAGGGAGTTCGTCTCCTCATGCACCAATATAAGGGAGTTCGTCTCCTCTTGGACCAATCTAAGTTAGTTTGTCTCATCTTTGCTTAATCAATGGGAGTTCGTCTAATCTTTGCTTAATCAGTGGGTGTTTCTCTCCTCTTGGATCAACCAAAGGGAGTTCGTCTCCTCTTGGGCCAATCTAAGTTTGTTCGTCTCATCATTGCTTAATCAATCGGAGTTTGTCTCCTCTTGGACCAATCTAACGGAATTCGTCTCCTCTTGGACCAATCTAACGGAGTTCGTTTCCTCTTGGACGAATCAAAGGGTGTTCGTGTCCTCATGGACCAATCTATGGGAGTTTGTCTCCTCTTGGACCAATCTATCGGAGTTCGTCTCCTCCTGGACGAATCAAAGGGTGTTCGTCTCCTCATGGACCAATCTAATGGAGTTTGTCTCCTGCTAGACCAATCTATGTTAGTTCGTCACATCTTTGCGTAATCAATAGGAGTTCGTCTAATCTTTGCTTAATCAGTGGGTGTTTGTCTCCTCTTGAACCAACCAAAGGGAGTTCGTCTCCTCTTGGGCCAATCTAAGTTTGTTCGTCTCATCTTTGCTTAATCAATGGGAGTTTGTCTCCTCTTGGACCAATCTAACGGAGTTCGTCTCCTCTTGGATGAATCAAAGGGTGTACGTATCCTCATGGACCAATCTATGGGAGTTCGTCTCCTCTTGGACCAATCTAAGTTAGTTCATCTCATCTTTGCTTAATCAATGGCAGTTCGTCTCCTCTTGGACCAATCTACCGTAGTTCGTCTTCTCCCGGACGAATCAAAGGGTGTTCGTCTCCTCCTGGACCAATCTAAGGGAGTTCGTCTCCTCTTGGACCAATCTAAGTTAGTTCGTCCCATCTTTGCCAAATCAATGGGAGTTCGTCTAATCTTTGCTTAATCAGTGGGTGTTTGTCTCCTCTTGGGCCAATCTAAGTTTGTTCGTCTCATCTTTGCTTAATCAATGGGAGTTTGTCTCCTCTTGGACCAATCTAATGGAGTTCGTCTCCTCTTGGACGAATCAAAGGGTGTTCGTCTCCTCATGGACCAATCTATGGGAGTTCGTCTCCTCTTTGACCAATCTACCGGAGTTCGTCTCCTCCTTGACGAATCAAAGGGTGTTCGTCTCCACATGGACCAATCTAAGGGAGTTCCTCTCCTGCTGGACCAATCTAAGTTAGTTCGTCACATCTTTGCTTAATCAATGGGAGTTCGTCTAATCTTTACTTAATCAGTGGGTGTTTGTCTCCTCTTGAACCAACCAAAGGGAGTTCGTCTCCTCTTGGGCCAATCTAAGTTTGTTCGTCTCATCTTTGCTTAATCAATGGGAGTTTGTCTCCTCTTGGACCAATCTAACGGAGTTCGTCTCCTCTTGGACGAATCAAAGGGTGTTCGTCTCCTCATGGACCAATCTATGGGAGTTCGTCTCCTCTTGGATCAATCTAAGTTAGTTCGTCCCATCTTTGCTAAATCAATGGGAGTTCGTCTAATCTTTGCTTAATCAGTGGGTGTTTGTCTCCTCTTGGACCAACCAAAGGTAGTTCGTCTCCTCTTGGGCCTATCTAAGTTTGTTCGTCTCATCTTTGCTTAATCAATGGGACTTTGTCTCCTCTTGGACCAATCTAACGGAGTTCGTCTCCTCTTGGACCAACCAAAGGGAGTTCGTCTCCTCTTGGGCCAATCTAAGTTTGTTCATCTCATCTTTGCTCAATCAATAGGAGTTAGTCTCATCTTTGCATAATCAATGGGAGTTCGTCTCCTCTTGGACCAATCTAAGGGTGTTCGTCTCCTCTTAGACATCGTATAAGGGAGTTCGTCTCCTCTTGGACCAATCTAAGTTAGTTCGTCTCATCTTTGTTTAATCAATTGGAGATCGTCTCCTCTTGGACCAAGCAAAGGGAGTTCATCTCCACTAGGACCAAGCTATTGGAGTTCGTCTCATCTTTTCACAATCAAAGGGTGTTCGTCTCCCCTTGGACCAATCTAAGTTAGTTTATCTCATCTTTGCTTAATCAATGGGAGTTCGTCTCCTCTTGGACCAGTCCAAGTTAGTTCAACTCATCTTTGCTTAATCAATGGGAGTTCGTCTCCTGTTGGCCCAATCTAACGGAGTTCGTCTCCTCCTAGACGAATCAAAGGTAGTTCGTTTCCTCATGGACCAATCTAAGGGAGTTCGTCTCTTCTTGGACCAATATAAGTTAGTTCGTCTCATCTTTGCTTAATCAATGGGAGTTCGTCTCATCTTTGCTTAATCAATGGGAGTTCGTCTAATCTTTGCTTAATCAGTGGGAGTTTGTCTCCTCTTAGACCAACCAAAGGGAGTTCATCTCCTCTTGGGCCAATCTAAGATTGTTCGTCTCATCTTTGCTTAAACAATGGGAGTTTGTCTCCTCTTGGACCAATCTAACAGAGTTCGTCTTCTCTTGGACAAATCTAACGGAGTTCGTCTCCTCTTGGACGAATTAAAGGGTGTTCGTCTCCTCAAGGACCAATCTAAAGGAGTTCGTCTCCTCTTGGACCAATCTAAGTTAGTTCGTCTCATCTTTGCTTAATCAATGGGAGTTCGTCTAATCTTTGCTTAATCAGTGGGATTTTGTCTTCTCTTGAACAACCCAAAGGGAGTTCGTCTCCTTTTAGGTCAATCTAAGTTTGTTCGTCTCATCTTTGCTTAATCAATGGGAGTTTGTCTCCTCTTGGACCAATCTAAGTTAGTTCGTCTCATCTTTACTTAATCAATGGGAGTTCGTCTCCTCTTGGACCAACTGAAGGTAGTTCGTCTCCTCTTGGACCAATCTAAGGGAGTTCGTCTCCTCTTGGGCCAATCTAAGTTTGTTCGTCTCATCTATGCTTAAACAACGGGAGTTCGTCTCATCTTTGCATAATCAATGGGAGTTCGTATACTCTTGGGCCAATCTAAGATTGTTCGTCTCATCTTTGCTTAATCAATGGGAGTTCGTCTACACTTGGGCCAATCTAATATTGGTCGTCCCATCTTTGCTTAATCAATGGGAGTTCGTCTCCTCTTCGACGAATTAAAGGGAGTTCGTCTCCTCTTGGACCAATCTAAGGGTGTTCGTCTCCTGTTAGACCAATATAAGGGAGGTCGTCTCCTCTTGGACCAATCTAAGTTAGTTCGTCTCTTCTTTGTTTAATCAATTGGAGATCGTCTCCTCTTTGAGCAAGCTATGGGAGTTCGTCTCATCTTTTCACAATCTAAGGGAGTTCGTCTACTCTTGGACCAATCTAAGTTAGTTTGTCTCATCTTTGCTTAATCAATGTGAGTTCGTCTCCTCTTGGACAAATGTAAAAGTGTTCGTCTCCTCGTTGCTTAATCTAATGGAATTCGTCTACTCTAGAAATACTCTAAGGGAGTTCGTCTTCTCCTGGACGAATCAAAGGGAGTTCGTCTCCTCATGCACCAATCTAAGGGAGTTCGTCTCCTCTTGGACCAATCTAAGTTAGTTCGTCTCATCTTTGCTTAATCAATGGGAGTTCGTCTAATCTTTGCTTAATCAGTGGAAGTTTGTCTCCTCTTGGACCAATCTAGTGGAGTTCGTCTCCTCTTGGACGAATCAAAGGTTGTTTGTCTCCTCATGAACCAATCTACGGAGTTCGCCCCCTCATGGACCAATCTAAGTTAGTTCATCTCATCTTTGCTTAATCAATGGGAGTCGGTCTCCTCTTGGATCAACCAAAGGGAGTTCGTCTCCTCTTGGACCAATCTAAGGGAGTTCGTCTCTTCTTGGGCCAATCTAAGTTTGTTCGCCTCATCATTGCATAATCAATGGGAGTTCGTCTCATCTTTGCATAATCAATGGGAGTTCGTCTACTCTTGGGCCAATCTAAGATTGTTCGTCCCATCTTTGCTTAAACAATGGGAGTTCGTCTCCTCTTGGATAAATCAAACGGAGTTCGTCTCCTCTTGGACCAATCTAAGGGTGTTCGTCTCCTCTTAGACCAATATAAGGGAGGTCGTCTCCTCTTGGACCAATCTAAAGTATTCGTCTCATCTTTGTTTAATCAATTGGAGATCGTCTCCTCTTGGACCAATCTAAAGTATTCGTCTCATCTTTGTTTAATCAATTGGAGATCGTCTCCTCTTAGACCAACGAAAGGGAGTTCGTATCCTCTTGGACCAAGCTATGGGAGTTCGTCTCATCTTTTCACAATCTAAAGGAGTTCGTCTCCTCTTGGACCAATCTAAGTTAGTTTGTCTCATCTTTGCTTAATCAATGGGAGTTCGTCTCCTCTTGGACCAATGTAAAAGTGTTCGTCTCCTCGTTGCTTAATCTAATGGAATTCGTCAACTCTAGAAACACTCTAAGGGAGTTCGTCTTCTCTTGGACGAATCAAAGGGAGTTCGTCTCCTCATGCACCAATATAAGGGAGTTCGTCTCCTCTTGGACCAATCTAAGTTAGTTTGTCTCATCTTTGCTTAATCAATGGGAGTTCGTCTAATCTTTGCTTAATCAGTGGGTGTTTCTCTCCTCTTGGATCAACCAAAGGGAGTTCGTCTCCTCTTGGGCCAATCTAAGTTTGTTCGTCTCATCATTGCTTAATCAATCGGAGTTTGTCTCCTCTTGGACCAATCTAACGGAATTCGTCTCCTCTTGGACCAATCTAACGGAGTTCGTTTCCTCTTGGACGAATCAAAGGGTGTTCGTGTCCTCATGGACCAATCTATGGGAGTTTGTCTCCTCTTGGACCAATCTATCGGAGTTCGTCTCCTCCTGGACGAATCAAAGGGTGTTCGTCTCCTCATGGACCAATCTAATGGAGTTTGTCTCCTGCTAGACCAATCTATGTTAGTTCGTCACATCTTTGCGTAATCAATAGGAGTTCGTCTAATCTTTGCTTAATCAGTGGGTGTTTGTCTCCTCTTGAACCAACCAAAGGGAGTTCGTCTCCTCTTGGGCCAATCTAAGTTTGTTCGTCTCATCTTTGCTTAATCAATGGGAGTTTGTCTCCTCTTGGACCAATCTAACGGAGTTCGTCTCCTCTTGGATGAATCAAAGGGTGTACGTATCCTCATGGACCAATCTATGGGAGTTCGTCTCCTCTTGGACCAATCTAAGTTAGTTCATCTCATCTTTGCTTAATCAATGGCAGTTCGTCTCCTCTTGGACCAATCTACCGTAGTTCGTCTTCTCCTGGACGAATCAAAGGGTGTTCGTCTCCTCCTGGACCAATCTAAGGGAGTTCGTCTCCTCTTGGACCAATCTAAGTTAGTTCGTCCCATCTTTGCCAAATCAATGGGAGTTCGTCTAATCTTTGCTTAATCAGTGGGTGTTTCTCTCCTCTTGGGCCAATCTAAGTTTGTTCGTCTCATCTTTGCTTAATCAATGGGAGTTTGTCTCCTCTTGGACCAATCTAATGGAGTTCGTCTCCTCTTGGACGAATCAAAGGGTGTTCGTCTCCTCATGGACCAATCTATGGGAGTTCGTCTCCTCTTTGACCAATCTACCGGAGTTCGTCTCCTCCTTGACGAATCAAAGGGTGTTCGTCTCCACATGGACCAATCTAAGGGAGTTCCTCTCCTGCTGGACCAATCTAAGTTAGTTCGTCACATCTTTGCTTAATCAATGGGAGTTCGTCTAATCTTTACTTAATCAGTGGGTGTTTGTCTCCTCTTGAACCAACCAAAGGGAGTTCGTCTCCTCTTGGGCCAATCTAAGTTTGTTCGTCTCATCTTTGCTTAATCAATGGGAGTTTGTCTCCTCTTGGACCAATCTAACGGAGTTCGTCTCCTCTTGGACGAATCAAAGGGTGTTCGTCTCCTCATGGACCAATCTATGGGAGTTCGTCTCCTCTTGGATCAATCTAAGTTAGTTCGTCCCATCTTTGCTAAATCAATGGGAGTTCGTCTAATCTTTGCTTAATCAGTGGGTGTTTGTCTCCTCTTGGACCAACCAAAGGTAGTTCGTCTCCTCTTGGGCCTATCTAAGTTTGTTCGTCTCATCTTTGCTTAATCAATGGGACTTTGTCTCCTCTTGGACCAATCTAACGGAGTTCGTCTCCTCTTGGACCAACCAAAGGGAGTTCGTCTCCTCTTGGGCCAATCTAAGTTTGTTCATCTCATCTTTGCTCAATCAATAGGAGTTAGTCTCATCTTTGCATAATCAATGGGAGTTCGTCTCCTCTTGGACCAATCTAAGGGTGTTCGTCTCCTCTTAGACATCGTATAAGGGAGTTCGTCTCCTCTTGGACCAATCTAAGTTAGTTCGTCTCATCTTTGTTTAATCAATTGGAGATCGTCTCCTCTTGGACCAAGCAAAGGGAGTTCATCTCCACTAGGACCAAGCTATTGGAGTTCGTCTCATCTTTTCACAATCAAAGGGTGTTCGTCTCCCCTTGGACCAATCTAAGTTAGTTTATCTCATCTTTGCTTAATCAATGGGAGTTCGTCTCCTCTTGGACCAGTCCAAGTTAGTTCAACTCATCTTTGCTTAATCAATGGGAGTTCGTCTCCTGTTGGCCCAATCTAACGGAGTTCGTCTCCTCCTAGACGAATCAAAGGTAGTTCGTTTCCTCATGGACCAATCTAAGGGAGTTCGTCTCTTCTTGGACCAATATAAGTTAGTTCGTCTCATCTTTGCTTAATCAATGGGAGTTCGTCTCATCTTTGCTTAATCAATGGGAGTTCGTCTAATCTTTGCTTAATCAGTGGGAGTTTGTCTCCTCTTAGACCAACCAAAGGGAGTTCATCTCCTCTTGGGCCAATCTAAGATTGTTCGTCTCATCTTTGCTTAAACAATGGGAGTTTGTCTCCTCTTGGACCAATCTAACGGAGTTCGTCTCCTCTTGGACAAATCTAACGGAGTTCGTCTCCTCTTGGACGAATCAAAGGGTGTTCGTCTCCTCAAGGACCAATCTAAAGGAGTTCGTCTCCTCTTGGACCAATCTAAGTTAGTTCGTCTCATTTTGCTTAATCAATTGGAGTTTGTCTAATCTTTGCTTAATCAGTGGGATTTTGTCTTCTCTTGAACCAACCAAAGGGAGTTCGTCTCCTTTTAGGTCAATCTAAGTTTGTTCGTCTCATCTTTGCTTAATCAATGGGAGTTTGTCTCCTCTTGGACCAATCTAAGTTTGTTCGTCTCATCTTTACTTAATCAATGGGAGTTCGTCTCATCTTTGCTTAATCAATGGGAGTTCGCCTACTCTTGGGCCAATCTAATATTGTTCGTCCCATCTTTGCTTAATCAATGGGAGTTCGTCTCCTCTTCGACGAATCAAAGGGAGTTCGTCTCCTCTTGGACCAATCTAAGGGTGTTCGTCTCCTGTTAGACCAATATAAGGGAGGTCGTCTCCTCTTGGACCAATCTAAGTTAGTTCGTCTCTTCTTTGTTTAATCAATTGGAGATCGTCTCCTCTTTGACCAAGCTATGGGAGTTCGTCTCATCTTTTCACAATCTAAGGGAGTTCGTCTACTCTTGGACCAATCTAAGTTAGTTTGTCTCATCTTTGCTTAATCAATGGGAGTTCGTCTCCTCTTGGACAAATGTAAAAGTGTTCGTCTCCTCGTTGCTTAATCTAATGGAATTCGTCTACTCTAGAAACACTCTAAGGGAGTTCGTCTTCTCCTGGACGAATCAAAGGGAGTTCGTCTCCTCATGCACCAATCTAAGGGAGTTCGTCTCCTCTTGGACCAATCTAAGTTAGTTCGTCTCATCTTTGCTTAATCAATGGGAGTTCGTCTAATCTTTGCTTAATCAGTGGAAGTTAGTCTCCTCTTGGACCAATCTAATGGAGTTCGTCTCCTCTTGGACGAATCAAAGGGTGTTTGTCTCCTCATGAACCAATCTACGGAGTTCGCCCCCTCATGGACCAATCTAAGTTAGTTCATCTCATCTTTGCTTAATCAATGGGAGTCGGTCTCCACTTGGATCAACCAAAGGGAGTTCGTCTCCTCTTGGACCAATCTAAGGGAGTTCGTCTCTTCTTGGGCCAATCGAAGTTTGTTCGTCTCATCTTTGCATAATCAATGGGAGTTCGTCTCATCTTAGCATAATCAATTGGAGTTCGTCTACTCTTGGGCCAATCTAAGATTGTTCGTCTCATCTTTGCTTAAACAATGGGAGTTCGTCTCCTCTTGGATAAATCAAACGGAGTTCGTCTCCTCTTGGACCAATCTAAGGGTGTTCGTCTCCTCTTAGACCAATATAAGGGAGGTCGTCTCCTCTTGGACCAATCTAAAGTATTCGTCTCATCTTTGTTTAATCAATTGGAGATCGTCTCCTCTTGGACCAACGAAAGGGAGTTCGTCTCCTCTTGGACCAAGCTATGGGAGTTCGTCTCATCTTTTCACAATCTAAAGGAGTTCGTCTCCTCTTGGACCAATCTAAGTTAGTTTGTCTCATCTTTGCTTAATCAATGGGAGTTCGTCTCCTCTTGGACCAATGTAAAAGTGTTCGACTCCTCGTTGCTTAATCTAATGGAATTCGTCTACTCTAGAGACACTCTAAGGGAGTTCGTCTTCTCTTGGACGAATCAAAGGGAGTTCGTCTCCTCATGCACCAATCTAAGGGAGTTCGTCTCCTCTTGGACCAATCTAAGTTAGTTTGTCTCATCTTTGCTTAATCAATGGGAGTTCGTCTAATCTTTGCTTAATCAGTGGGTGTTTCTCTCCTCTTGGACCAACCAAAGGGAGTTCGTCTCCTCTTGGGCCAATCTAAGTTTGTTCGTCTCATCATTGCTTAATCAATCGGAGTTTGTCTCCTCTTGGACCAATCTAACGGAATTCGTCTCCTCTTGGACCAATCTAACGGAGTTCGTTTCCTCTTGGACGAATCAAAGGGAGTTCGTCTCCTCATGCACCAATCTAAGGGAGTTCGTCTCCTCTTGGACCAATCTAAGTTAGTTCGTCTCATCTTTGCTTAATCAATGGGAGTTCGTCTAATCTTTGCTTAATCAGTGGAAGTTTGTCTCCTCTTGGACCAATCTAATGGAGTTCGTCTCCTCTTGGACGAATCAAAGGGTGTTTGTCTCCTCATGAACCAATCTACGGAGTTCGCCCCCTCATGGACCAATCTAAGTTAGTTCATCCCATCTTTGCTTAATCAATGGGAGTCGGTCTCCTCTTGGATCAACCAAAGGGAGTTCGTCTCCTCTTGGACCAATCTAAGGGAGTTCGTCTCTTCTTGGGCCAATCGAAGTTTGTTCGTCTCATCTTTGCATAATCAATGGGAGTTCGTCTCATCTTTGCATAATCAATTGGAGTTCGTCTACTCTTGGGCCAATCTAAGATTGTTCGTCTCATCTTTGCTTAAACAATGGGAGTTCGTCTCCTCTTGGATAAATCAAACGGAGTTCGTCTCCTCTTGGACCAATCTAAGGGTGTTCGTCTCCTCTTAGACCAATATAAGGGAGGTCGTCTCCTCTTGGACCAATCTAAAGTATTCGTCTCATCTTTGTTTAATCAATTGGAGATCGTCTCCTCTTGGACCAACGAAAGGGAGTTCGTCTCCTCTTGGACCAAGCTATGGGAGTTCGTCTCATCTTTTCACAATCTAAAGGAGTTCGTCTCCTCTTGGACCAATCTAAGTTAGTTTGTCTCATCTTTGCTTAATCAATGGGAGTTCGTCTCCTCTTGGACCAATGTAAAAGTGTTCGTCTCCTCGTTGCTTAATCTAATGGAATTCGTCTACTCTAGAAACACTCTAAGGGAGTTCGTCTTCTCTTGGACGAATCAAAGGGAGTTCGTCTCCTCATGCACCAATCTAAGGGAGTTCGTCTCCTCTTGGACCAATCTAAGTTAGTTTGTCTCATCTTTGCTTAATCAATGGGAGTTCGTCTAATCTTTGCTGAATCAGTGGGTGTTTCTCTCCTCTTGGACCAACCAAAGGGAGTTCATCTCCTCTTGGGCCAATCTAAGTTTGTTCGTCTCATCATTGCTTAATCAATCAGAGTTTGTCTCCTCTTGGACCAATCTAAGTTAGTTTGTCTCATCTTTGCTTAATCAATGGGAGTTCGTCTAATCTTTGCTTAATCAGTGGGTGTTTCTCTCCTCTTGGACCAACCAAAGGGAGTTCGTCTCCTCTTGGGCCAATCTAAGTTTGTTCGTCTCATCATTGCTTAATCAATCGGAGTTTGTCTCCTCTTGGACCAATCTAATGGAATTCGTCTCCTCTTGGACCAATCTAACGGAGTTCGTTTCCTCTTGGACGAATCAAAGGGTGTTCGTCTCCTCATGGACCAATCTATGGGAGTTCGTCTCCTCTTGGACCAATCTACCGGAGTTCGTCTCCTCCTGGACGAATCAAAGGGTGTTCGTCTCCTCATGGACCAATCTAATGGAGTTCGTCTCCTCTTGGGCCAATCTAAGTTAGTTCGTCCGATCTTTGCTTAATCAATGGGAGTTCGTCTAATCTTTGCTTAATCAGTGGGTGTTTGTCTCCTCTTGAACCAACCAAAGGGAGTTCGTCTCCTCTTGGGCCAATCTAAGTTTGTTCGTCTCATCTTTGCTTAATCAATGGGAGTTTGTCTCCTCTTGGACCAATCTAACGGAGTTCGTCTCCTCTTGGACGAATCAAAGGGTGTTCGTCTCCTCATGGACCAATCTATGGGAGTTCGTCTCCTCTTGGACCAATCTAAGTTAGTTCATCTCATCGTTGCTTAATCAATGGGAGTTCGTCTCCTCTTGGACCAATCTACCGGAGTTCGTCTCCTCCTGGACGAATCAAAGGGTGTTCGTCTCCTCCAGGACCAATCTAAGGTAGTTCGTCTCCTGTTGGGCTAATCTAAGTTTGTTCGTCTCATCTTTGCTTAATCATTGGGACTTTGTCTCCTCTTGGACCAATTTAACGGAGTTCGGCTCCTCTTGGACCAATCTAACGGAGTTCGTCTCCTCTTGGACCAATCAAAGGGAGTTCGTCTCCTCTTGGACCAACAAAAGGGAGTTCGTCTCCTCTTGGACCAATATTTGGGAGTTCGTCTCCTCTTGGGCCAATCTAAGTTTGTTCGTCTCATCTTTGGTCAATCAATAGGAGTTCGTCTCATCTTTGCTTAATCAATGGGAGTTCATCTCCTCTTGGACCAATCTAAGGGTGTTCGTCTCCTCTTAGACCAATATAAGGGAGTTCATCTCCTCTTGGACCAATCTCAGTTAGTTCGTCTCATCTTTGTTTAATCAATTGGAGATCGTCTCCTCTTGGACCAACCAAAGGGTGTTCATCTCCTCTAGGACCAAGCTATGGGAGTTCGTCTCATCTTTTCACAATCATAGGGTGTTCGTCGTCACCATTTGGACCAATCTAAGTTAGTTTGTCTCATATTTGCTTAATCATTGGGAGTTCGTCTCCTCTTGGACCAGTCTAAGTTAGTTCAACTCATCTTTGCTTAATCAATGGGAGTTCGTCTCCTCTTGGACCAATCTAACGGAGTTCGTCTCCTCCTGGACGAATCAAAGGTAGTTCGTCTCCTCATGGACCAATCTAAGGGAGTTCGTCTCCTCTTGGACCAATATAAGTTAGTTCGTCCCATCTTTGCTTAATCAATGGGAGTTCGTCTAATCTTTGCTTAATCAGTGGGAGTTTGTCTCCTCTTGGACCAACCAAAGGGTGTTCGTCTCCTCTTGGGCCAATCTAAGTTTGTTCGTCTCATCTTTGCTTAAACAATGGGAGTTTGTCTCCTCTTGGACCAACCAAAGGGAGTTCGTCTCCTCTTGGACCAATCTAAGTTAGTTCGTCTCATCTTTGTTTAATCAATTGGAGATCGTCTCCTCCAAGACCAACCAAAGGGAGTTTGTCTCCTCTTGGACCAATCTAAGTTATTTCTTCTCATCTTTGTTTAATCAATAGGAGATCGTCTCCTCTAGGACCAACCAAAGGGAGTTCGTCTCCTCTTGGACCTAGCTATGGGAGTTCGTCTCATCTTTTCACAATCTAAAGGAGTTCGTCTCCTCTTGGACCAATCTAAGTTAGTTTGTCTCATCTTTGCTTAATCAATGGGAGTTCGTCTCCTCATGGACCAACGTAAAAGTGTTCGTCTCCTCGTTGCTTAATCTAATGGAATTCGTCTACTCTAGAAACACTCTAAGGGAGTTCGTCTTCTCTTAGACGAATCAAAGGGAGTTCGTCTCCTCATGCACCAGTCTAAGGGAGTTCGTCTCCTCTTTGACCAATCTAAGTTAGTTTGTCTCATCTTTGCTTAATCAATGGGAGTTCGTCTAATCTTTGCTTAATCAGTGGGAGTTTGTCTCCTCTTGGACCAACCAAAGGGAGTTCGTCTCCTCTTGGGCCAATCTAAGTTTGTTCGTCTCATCATTGCTTAATCAATCAAAGTTTGTCTCCTCTTGGACCAATCTAACGGAGTTCGTCTCCTCTTGGACGAATCAAATGGTGTTCGTCTCCTCGTGTACCAATCTATGGGAGTTCGTCTCCTCTTGGACCAATCTAAGTTAGTTCGTCACATCTTTGCTTAATCTATGGGAGTTCGTCTAATCTTTGTTTAATCAGTGGGTGTTGGCTCCTCTTGAACCAACCAAAGGGAGTTCGTCTCCTCTTGGGCCAATCTAAGTTTGTTCGTCTCATCTTTGCTTAATCAATGGGAGTTTGTCTCCTCTTGGACCAATCTAACGGAGTTCGTCTCCTCTTGGACAAATCAAAGGGTGTTCGTCTCCTCATGGACCAATCTATGGGAGTTCGTCTCCTCTTGAACCAATCTAAGTTAGTTCAACTCATCGTTGCTTAATCAATGGGAGTTCGTCTCCTCTTGGACCAATCTACCGGAGTTCGTCTCCTCCTGGACGAATCAAAGGGTGTTCGACTCCTCATGGACCAATCTAAGGGAGTTCGTCTCCTCCTGGACCAATCTAAGTTAGTTCGTCCCATCTTTGCTAAATCAATGGGAGTTCGTCTAATCTTTGCTTAATCAGTGGGTGTTTGTCTCCTCTTGGACCAACCAAAGGTAGTTCGTCTCCTCTTGGGCCAATCTATGTTTGTTCGTCTCATCTTTGCTTAATCAATGGGACTTTGTCTCCTCTTGGACCAATCTAACGCAGTTCGTCTCCTCTTGGACCAATCTAACGGAGTTCGTCTCCTCTTGGACCAATCAAAGGGAGTTCGTCTCCTCTTGGACCAACCAAAGGGAGTTCGTCTCCTCTTGGACCAATATTTGGGAGTTCGTCTCCTCTTGGGCCAATCTAAGTTTGTTCGTCTCATCTTTGCTCAATCAATAGGAGTTCGTCTCATCTTTGCATAATCAATGGGAGTTCGTCTCCTCTTGGACCCATCTAAGGGTGTTCGTCTCCTCTTAGACCAATATAAGGGAGTTCGTCTCCTATTGGACCAATCAAAGTTAGTTCGTCTCATCTTTGTTTTATCAATTGGAGATCGTCTCCTCTTGGACCAACCAAAGGGAGTTCATCTCCTCTAGGACCAAGCTATGGGAGTTCGTCTCATCTTTTCACAATCATAGGGTGTTTGTCTCCTCTTGGACCAATCTAAGTTAGTTTGTCTCATATTTGCTTAATCAATGGGAGTTCGTCTCCTCTTGGACCAGTCTAAGTTAGTTCAACTCATCTTTGCTTAATCAATGGGAGTTCGTCTCCTCTTGGACCAATCAAACAGAGTTCGTCTCCTCCTGGATGAATCAAAGGTAATTCGTCTCCTCATGGACCAATCTAAGGGAGTTCGTCTCCTCTTCGACCAATATAGGTTAGTTCGTCTCATCTTTGCTTAATCAATGGGAGTTCGTCTAATCTTTGCTTAATCAGTGGGAGTTTGTCTCCTCTTGGACCAACCAAAGGGAGTTCATCTCCTCTTGGGCCAAGCTAACTTTGTTCGTCTCATCTTTGCTTAAACAATGGGAGTTTGTCTCCTCTTAGACCAACCAAAGGGAGTTCGTCTCCTCTTGGGCCAATCTAAATTTGTTCGTCTCATCTTTGTTTAATCAATTTGAGATCGTCTCCTCTTGGACCAACCAAAGGGAGTTCGTCTCCTCTTGGACCAATCTAAGTTAGTTCGTCTCATCTTTGTTTAATCAATTGGAGATCGTCTCCTCTTGGACCAACCAAAGGGAGTTCGTCTCCTCTTGGACCAAGCTATGGGAGTTCGTCTCATCTTTTCACAATCTAAAGGAGTTCGTCTCCTCTTGGACCAATCTAAGTTAGTTTGTCTCATCTTTGCTTAATCAATGGGAGTTCCTCGCCTCTTGGACCAATGTAAAAGTGTTCGTCTCCTCTTTGCTTCATCTAATGGAATTCGTCTACTCTAGAAACACTCTAAGGGAGTTCGTCTTCTCTTGGACGAATCAAAGGGAGTTCGTCTCCTCATGCACCAATCTAAGGGAGTTCGTCTCCTCTTGGACCAATCTAAGTTAGTTTGTCTCATCTTTGCTTAATCAATGGGAGTTCGTCTAATCTTTGCTTAATCAGTGGGAGTTTGTCTCCTCTTGGACCAACCAAAGGGAGTTCATCTCCTCTTGAGCCAATTTAAGTTTGTTCGTCTCATCATTGCTTAATCAATCGGAGTTTGTCTCCACTTGGACCAATCTAACGGAGGTCGTCTCCTCTTGAACGAATCAAAGGGTGTTCGTCTCCTCATGGACCAATCTATGGGAGTTCGTCTCCTGTTGGACCAATCTACCGGAGTTCGTCACATCTTTGCTTAATCAATGGGAGTTCGTCTAATCTTTGCTTAATCAGTGGGTGTTTGTCTCCTCTTGAACCAACGAAAGGGAGTTCGTCTCCTCTTGGGCCAATCTAAGTTTGTTCGTCTCCTCTTGGACCAATCTAAGTTAGTTTGTCTCATCTTTGCTTAATCAATGGGAGTTCGTCTAATCTTTGCTTAATCAGTGGGAGTTTGTCTCCTCTTGGACCAACCAAAGGGAGTTCATCTCCTCTTGAGCCAATCTAAGTTTGTTCGTCTCATCATTGCCTAATCAATCGGAGTTTGTGTCCTCTTAAACCAATCTAACGGAGTTCGTCTCCTCTTGGACGAATCAAAGGGTGTTCGTCTCCTCATGGACCAATCTATGGGAGTTCGTCTCCTGTTGGACCAATCTACCAGAGTTCGTCTCCTCCTGGACGAATCAAAGGGTGTTCGTCTCCTCATGGACCAATCTAAGGGAGTTCGTCTCCTGTTGGACCAATCTAAGTTAGTTCGTCACATCTTTGCTTAATCAATGGGAGTTCGTCTAATCTTTGCTTAATCAGTGGGTGTTTGTCTCCTCTTGAACCAACCAAAGGGAGTTCGTCTCCTTTTGGGCCAATCTAAGTTTGTTCGTCTCATCTTTACTTAATCAATGGGAGTTTGTCTCCTCTTGGACCAATCTAACGGAGTTCGTCTCGTCTTGGACGAATCAAAGGGTGTTCGTCTCCTCATGGACCAATTTATGGGAGTTCGTCTCCTCTTGGACCAATCTAAGTTAGTTCATCTCATCTTTGCTTAATCAATGGGAGTTCGTCTCCTCTTGGACCAATCTACCGGAGTTCGTCTCCTCCTGGACGAATCAAAGGGTGTTCGTCTTCTCATGGACCAATCTAAGGGAGTTCGTCTCCTCTTGGACCAATCTAAGTTAGTTCGTCCCATCTTTGCCAAATCAATGGTAGTTCGTCTAATCTTTGCTTAATCAGTTGGTGTTTGTCTCCTCTTGGACCAACCAAAGGTAGTTCGTCTCCTCTTGGGCCAATCTAAGTTTGTTCGTCTCATCTTTGCTTAATCAATGGGACTTTGTCTCCTCTTGAACCAATCTAACGGAGTTCGTCTCCTCTTGGACCAATCTAACGGAGTTCGTCTCCTCTTGGACCAATCAAAGGGAGTTCGTCTCCTCTTGGACCAACCAAAGGGAGTTCGTCTCCTCTTGGACCAATATTTGGGAGTTCGTCTCCTCTTGGGCCAATCTAAGTTTGTTCGTCTCATCTTTGCTCAATCAATAGGAGTTCGTCTCATCTTTGCATAATCAATGGGAGTTCGTCTCCTCTTGGACCCATCTAAGGGTGTTCGTCTCCTCTTAGCCCAATATAAGGGAGTTCGTCTCCACTTGGACCAATCTAAGTTAGTTCGTCTCATCTTTGATTAATCAATTGGAGATCGTCTCCTCTTGGACCAACCAAAGGGTGTTCATCTCCTGTAGGACCAAGCTATGGGAGTTCGTCTCATCTTTTCACAATCATAGGGTGTTCGTCTAAGTTAGTTTGTCTCATATTTGCTTAATCAATGGGAGTTCGTCTCCTCTTGGACCAGTCTAAGTTAGTTCAACTCATCTTTGCTTAATCAATGGGAGTTCGTCTCCTCTTGGACCAATCTAACGGAGTTCGTCTCCTCCTGGACGAATGAAAGGTAGTTCGTCTCCTCATGGACCAATCTAAGGGCGTTCGTCTCCTCTTCGACCAATATAGGTTAGTTCGTCTCATCTTTGCTTAATCAATGGGAGTTCGTCTAATCTTTGCTTAATCAGTGGGAGTTTGTCTCCTCTTGGACCAACCAAAGGGAGTTCATCTCCTCTTGGGCCAATCTAAGTTTGTTCGTCTCATCTTTGCTTAAACAATGGGAGTTTGTCTCCTCTTAGACCAACCAAAGGGAGTTCGTCTCCTCTTGGACCAATCTAAGTTAGTTCGTCTCATCTTTGTTTAATCAATTGGAGATCGTCTCCTCTTGGACCAATCTAAGTTAGTTCGTCTCATCTTTGTTTAATCAATTGGAGATCGTCTCCTCTTGGACCAACCAAAGGGAGTTTGTCTCCACTTGGACCAAGCTATGGGAGTTCGTCTCATCTTTTCACAATCTAAAGGAGTTCGTCTCCTCTTGGACCAATCTAAGTTAGTTTGTCTCATCTTTGCTTAATCAATGGGAGTTCGTCTCCTCTTGGACCAATGTAAAAGTGTTCGTCTCCTCGTTGCTTAATCTAATGGAATTCGTCTACTCTAGAAACACTCTAAGGGAGTTCGTCTTCTCTTGGACGAATCAAAGGGAGTTCGTCTCCTCATGCACCAATCTAAGGGAGTTCGTCTCCTCTTGGACCAATCTAAGTTAGTTTGTCTCTTCTTTGCTTAATAAATGGGAGTTCGTCTAATCTTTGCTTAATCAGTGGGAGTTTGTCTCCTCTTGGACCAACCAAAGGGAGTTCGTCTCCTCTTGGGCCAATCTAAGTTTGTTCGTCTCATCATTGCTTAATCAATCGGAGTTTGTCTTGTCTTGGACCAATCTAACGGAGTTCGTCTCCTCTTGGACGAATCAAAGGGTGTTCGTCTCCTCATGGACCAATGTATGGGAGTTCGTCTCCTCTTGGACCAATCTACCGGAGTTCGTCTCCTCCTGGACGAATCAAAGGGTGTTCGTCTCCTCATGGACCAATCTAAGGGAGTTCGTCTCCTCTTGGACCAATCTAAGTTAGTTCGTCCCATCTTTGCTAAATCAATTGGAGTTCGTCTAATCTTTGCTTAATCAGTGGGTGTTTGTCTCCTTTTTGACCAACCAAAGGTAGTTCGTCTCCTCTTGGGCCAATCTAAGTTTGTTCGTCTCATCTTTGCTTAATCAATGGGACTTTGTCTCCTCTTGGACCAATCTAACGGAGTTCGTCTCCTCTTGGACCAATCTAACGGAGTTCGTCTCCTCTTGGACCAATCAAAGGGAGTTCGTCTCCTCTTGGACCAACCTAAGGGAGTTCGTCTCCTCTTGGACCAATATTTGGGAGTTCGTCTCCTCTTGGGCCATTCTAAGTTTGTTCGTCTCATCTTTCCTCAATCAATAGGAGTTCGCCTCATCTTTGCATAATCAATGGGAGTTCGTCTCCTCTTAGACCAATATAAGGGAGTTCGTCTCCTCTTAGACCAATATAAGGGAGTTCGTCTCCTCTTGGACCAATCTAAGTTAGTTCGTCTCATCTTTCTTTAATCAATTGGAGATCGTCTCCTCTTGGACCAACCAAAGGGAATTCATCTCCTCTAGGACCAAGCTATGGGAGTTCGTCTCATCTTTTCACAATCATAGGGTGTTCGTCTCCTCTTGGACCAATCTGAGTTAGTTTGTCTCATATTTGCTTAATCAATGGGAGTTTGTCTCCTCTTGGACCAGTCTAAGTTAGTTCAACTCATCTTTGCTTAATCAATGGGAGTTCGTCTCCTCTTGGATCAATCTAACGTAGTTCGTCTCCTCTTGGACGAATCAAAGGGTGCTCGTCTCCTCATGGACCAATCTATGGGAGTTCGTCTCCTCTTGGACCAATCTAAGTTAGTTCATCTCATCTTTGCATAATCAATGGGAGTTCGTCTCCTCTTGGACCAATCTATCGGAGTTCGTCTCCTCCTGGACGAATCAAAGGGTGTTCGTCTCCTCATGGACCAATCTAAGGGAGTTCGTCTCCTCTTGGACCAATCTAAGTTAGTTCGTCCCATCTTTGCTAAATCAATGGAAGTTCGTCTAATCTTTGCTTAATCAGTGGGTGTTTGTCTCCTCTTGGACCAACCAAAGGTAGTTCGTCTCCTCTTGGGCCAATCTAAGTTTGTTCGTCTCATCTTTGCTTAATCAATGGGACTTTGTCTCCTCTTGGACCAATCTAACGGAGTTCGTCTCCTCTTGGACCAATCTAACGGAGTTCGTCTCCTCTTGGACCAATCTAAGGGAGTTCGTCTCCTCTTGGACCAACCAAAGGGAGTTCGTCTCCTCTTGGACCAATATTTGGGAGTTCGTCTCCTAATGGGCCAATCTAAGTTTGTTCGTCTCATCTTTACTCAATCAATAGGAGTTCGCCTCATCTTTGCATAATCAATGGGAGTTTGTCTCCTCTTGGACCCATCTAAGGGTGTTCGTCTCCTCTTAGACCAATATAAGGGAGTTCGTCTCCTCTAGGACCAATCTAAGTTAGTCCGTCTCATCTTTCTTTAATCAATTGGAGATCGTCTCCTCTTGGACCAACCAAAGGGAGTTCATCTCCTCTAGGACCAAGCTGTGGGAGTTCGTCTCATCTTTTCACAATCATAGGGTGTTCGTCTCCTCTTGGACCAATCTAAGTTAGTTTGTCTCATATTTGCTTAATCAATGGGAGTTCGTCTCCTCTTGGACCAGTCTAAGTTAATTCAACTCATCTTTGCTTAATCAATGGGAGTTTGTCTCCTCTTCGACCAATCTAACGTAGTTCGTCTCCTCTTGGACGAATCAAAGGGTGTTCGTCTCCTCATGGACCAATCTATGGGAGTTCGTCTCCTCTTGGACCAATCTAAGTTAGTTCATCTCATCTTTGCATAATCAATGGGAGTTCGTCTCCTCTTGGACCAATCTATCAGAGTTCGTCTCCTCCTGGACGAATCAAAGGGTGTTCGTCTCCTCATGGACCAATCTAAGGGAGTTCGTCTCCTCTTGGACCAATCTAAGTTAGTTCGTCCCATCTTTGCTAAATCAATGGGAGTTCGTCTAATCTTTGCTTAATCAGTGGGTGTTTGTCTCCTCTTGGACCAACCAAAGGTAGTTCGTCTCCTCTTGGGCCAATCTAAGTTTGTTCGTCTCATCTTTGCTTAATCAATGGGACTTTGTCTCCTCTTGGACCAATCTAACGGAGTTCGTCTCCTCTTGGACCAATCTAACGGAGTTCGTCTCCTCTTGGACCAATCTAACGGAGTTCGTCTCCTCTTGGACCAACCAAGGGGAGTTCGCCTCCTCTTGGACCAATATTTGGGAGTTCGTCTCCTCATGGGCCAATCTAAGTTAGTTCGTCTCATCTTTACTCAATCAATAGGAGTTCGTCTCATCTTTGCATAATCAATGGGAGTTCATCTCCTCTTGGACCAATCTAATCGTGTTAGTCTCCTCTTAGACCGATATAAGGGAGTTCGTCTCCTCTTGGACCAATCTAAGTTAGTTCGTCTCATTTTTGTTTAATCAATTGGAGATCGTCTCCTCTTGGACCAAACAAAGGGAGTTCATCTCCTCTAGGACCAAGCTTTGGGAGTTCGTCTCATCTTTTCACAATCAAAGGGTGTTCGTCTCCTATTGGACCAATCTAAGTTAGTTTATCTCAACTTTGCTTAATCAATGGGAGTTCGTCTCCTCTTGGACCAGTCTAAGTTAGTTCAACTCATCTTTGCTTAATCAATGGGAGTTCGTCTCCTCTTGGACCAATCTAACGGAGTTCGTCTCCTCCTGGACGAATCAAAGGTAGTTCGTCTCCTCATGGACCAATCTAAGGGAGTTCGTCTCTTCTTGGACCAATATAAGTTAGTTTGTCTCATCTTTGCTTAATCAATGGGAGTTCGTCTCATCTTTGCTTAATCAATGGGAGTTCGTCTAATCGTTGCTTAATTAGTGGGTGTTTGTCTCCTCTTGGACCAACCAAAGGGAGTTCATCTCCTCTTGGGCCAATCTAAGTTTGTTCGTCTCATCTTTGCTTAAACAATGGGAGTTTGTCTCCTCTTGGACCAATCTAACGGAGTTCGTCTCCTCTTGGGCCAATCTAACGGAGTTCGTCTCCTCTTGGACGAATCAAAGGGTGTTCGTCTCCTCAGGGACCAATCTAAAGGAGTTCGTCTCCTCTTGGACCAATCTAAGTTAGTTCGTCTCATCTTTGCTTAATCAATGGGAGTTCGTCTAATCTTTGCTTAATCAGTGGGAGTTTGTCTCCTCTTGAACCAACCAATGGGAGTTCTTCTCCTTTTAGGTCAATCTAAGTTTGTTCGTCTCATCTTTGCTTAATCAATGGGAGTTTGTCTCCACTTGCACCAATCTAAGTTAGTTCGTCTCATCTTTACTTAATCAATGGGCGTTCGTCTCCTCTTGGACCAACCGAAGGGAGTTCGTCTCCTCTTGGACCAATCTAAGGGAGTTCGTCTCCTCTTGGGCCAATCTAAGTTTGTTCGTCTCATCTATGCTTAATCAATGGGAGTTCGTCTACTCTTGGGCCAATCTAAGATTGTTCGTCTCATCTTTGCTCAATCAATGGGAGTCCGTCTCATCTTTACATAATCAATGGGAGTTCGTCTACTCTTGGGCCAATCTAAGATTGTTCGTCCCATCTTTGCTTAATCAATGGGAGTTCGTCTCCTCTTGGACGAATCAAAGGGAGTTCGTCTCCTCTTGAACCAATCTAAGGGTGTTCGTCTCCTGTTAGACCAATATAAGGGAGGTCGTCTCCTCTTGGACCAATCTAAGTTAGTTCGTCTCTTCTTTGTTTAATCAATTGGAGATCGTCTCCTCTTTGACCAAGCTATGGGAGTTCGTCTCATCCTTTCACAATCTAAGGGAGTCGTCTACTCTTGGACCAATCTAAGTTAGTTTGTCTCATCTTTGCTTAATCAATGGGAGTTCGTCTCCTCTTGGACCAATGTAAAAGTGTTCGTCTCCTCGTTGCTTAATCTAATGGAATTCGTCTACTCTAGAAACACTCTAAGGGAGTTCATCTTCTCCTGGACGAATCAAAGGGAGTTCGTCTCCTCATGCACCAATCTAAGGGAGTTCGTCTCCTCTTGGACCAATCTAAGTTAGTTCATCTCATCTTTGCTTAATCAATGGGAGTTCGTCTAATCTTTGCTTAATCAGTGGAAGTTTGTCTCCTCTTGGACCAACCAAAGGGAGTTCGTCTCCTCTTGGGCCAATCTAAGTTTGTTCGTCTAATCATTGCTTAATCAATCGGAGTTTGTCTCCTCTTGGACCAATCTAACGGAGTTCGTCTCCTCTTGGACGAATCAAAGGGTGTTCATCTCCTCATGGACCAATCGATGGGAGTTCGTCTCCTCTTGGACCAATCTAAGTTAGTTCATCTCATCTTTGCGTAATCAATGGGAGTTCATCTCCTCTTGGACAAATCAACCGGAGTTCGTCTCCTCCTCGACGAATCAAAGGGTGTTCGTCTCCTCCTGGACCAATCTAAGGGAGTTCGTCTCCTCTTGGACCAATCTAAGTTAGTTCGTCCCATCTTTGCTAAATCAATGGGAGTTCGTCTAATCTTTGCTTAATCAGTGGGTGTTTGTCTCCTCTTGGACCAACCAAAGGTAGTTCGTCTCCCCTTGGGCCAATCTAAGTTTGTTCGTCTCATCAATGCTTAATCAATGGGAGTTCGTCTCATCTTTGCATAATCAATGGGAGTTCGTCTACTCTTGGGCCAATCTAGTATTGTTCGTCTCATCTTTGCTTAATCAATGGGAGTTCGTCTCCTCTTGGACGAATCGAACGGAGTTCGTCTCCTCTTGGACCAATCTAAGGGTGTTCGTCTCCTCTTAGAACAATATAAGGGAGGTCGTCTCCTCTTGGACCAATCTAAGTTAGTTCGTCTCATCTTTCTTTAATCAATTGGAGATCATCTCCTCTTGGACCAACCAAAGGGAGTTCGTCTCCTCTTGGACCAAGCTATGGGAGTTCGTCTCATCTTTGTTTAATCAATTGGAGATCGTCTCCTCTTGGACCAATCTAAGTTAGTTTGTCTCATCTTTGCTTAATCAATGGGAGTTCGTCTCCTCATGGACCAATCTATGGGACTTCGTCTCCTCTTTGACCAATCTAAGTTAGTTCATCTCATCTTTGCTTAATCAATGGGAGTTCGTCTCCTCTTGGACCAATCTAACGGAGTTCGTCTCCTCCTGGACGAATCAAAGGGAGGTCGTCTCCTCATGGACCAATCTAAGCGAGTTCGTCTCCTCTTGGACCAATCTAAGTTAGTTCGTCTCATCTTTGCTCAATAAATGGGAGTTCGTCTAATCTTAGCTTAATCAGTGGGAGTGTGTCTCCTCTTGGACCAACCAAAGGGAGTTCGTCTCCTATTGGGCCAATCTAAGTTTGTTCGTCTCATCTTTGCTTAATCAAGGGGAGTTTGTCTCCTCTTGGACGAATCTAAGGGTGTTCGTCTCCTCTTGGACCAAGCTATGGGAGTTCGTCTCATCTTTTCACAATCTAAGGGAGTTTGTCTCCTCTTGGACCAATCTAACGGAGTTCGTCTCCTCTTGGACGAATCAAAGGGTGCTCGTCTCCTCATGGACCAATCTATGGGAGTTCGTCTCCTCTTTGACCAATCTAAGTTAGTTCATCTCATCTTTGCTTAATCAATGGGAGTTCGTCTCCTCTTTGACCAATCTAACGGAGTTCGTCTCCTCCTGGACGAATCAATGGGAGTTCGTCTCCTCTTTGACCAACCAAAGGGACTTCGTCTCCTCTTGGGCCAATCTAAGTTTGTTCGTCTCATCATTGCTTAATCAATCGGAGTTTGTCTCCTCTTGGACCAATCAAACGGAGTTCGTCTCCTCTTGGACGAATCAAAGGATGTTCGTGTCCTCAAGGACCAATCTACGGATGTTCGTCTCCTCTAGGACAAATCTAAGTTAGTTCATCTCTTCTTTGCTTAATCAATGGGAGTTCGTCTCCTCTTGGACCATTCTACCGGAGTTCGTCTCCTCCTGGACGAATCATAGGGTGTTCGTCTCCTCATGGACCAATCTAAGGGAGTTCGTCTCCACTTGGACCGTTCTAAGTTTGTTCGTCTCATCTTTGCTTAATCAATGGGAGTTCGTCTGATCTTTGCTTAATCAGTGGGAGTTTGTCTCCTGTTGGTCCAACAAAAGGGAGTTCGTCTCCTCTTGGGCCAATGTAAGTTTCGTTATTTCATCTTTGCTTAATCATTGGGAGTTTGTATACTCTTGGACCAATGTAACGGAGTTCGTCACCTCTATGGGAGTTCGTCTCCTCTTTCACCAATCTAACGGAGTTCGTCTCCTCCTGGACGAATCAAAGGGAGTCCGTCTCCTCATGGACAAATCTAAGGGAGTTCGTCTCCTCTTGGACCAATCTAAGTTAGTTCGTCTCATCTTTGCTTAATCAATGGGAGTTCGTCTAATCTTTGCTTAATCAGTGGGAGTTTGTCTCTTCTTGGACCAAGCAAAGGGAGTTCGTCTCCTCTTGGGCCAATCTAAGTTTGTTCGTCTCATCTTTGCTTAATCATTGGTAGTTTGTCTCCTCTTGGACAAATCTAACGGAGTTCGTCTCCTCTTGGACGAATCAAAGGGTGTTCGTCTCCTGATGGACCCATCTAAGGGAGTTTGTCTCCTCTTGAACCAATATAAGTTAGTTCGTCTCATCTTTACTTAATCAATGGGAGTTCGTCTAATCTTTGCTTAATCAGTGGGTGTTTGTCTCCTCTTGGACCAACCAAATGGAGTTCGTCTCCTCTTGGGCCAATCTAAGTTTGTTCGTCTCATCTTTGCTTAATCAATGGAAGTTTGTCTCCTCTTGGACCAATCTAACGGAGTTCGTCTCCTCTTGGACCAATCTAACGGGGTTCGTTTCCTCTTGGACCAATATAACACATTTCGTCTCCTCTTGGACGAATCAAAGGGAGTTTGTCTCCTCTTGGACCAACCAAAGGGAGTTCGTCTCCTCTTGGGCCAATCTAAGTTTGTTCGTCTCATCATTGCTTAATCAATCGGAGTTGGTCTCCTCTTGGACCAATCTAACGGAGTTCGTCTCCTCTTGGACCAATCTAACGGGGTT